>LQRL01074986.1:21154-52148 GCA_001703475.1 Hydroides elegans
AAATTTATTAGGTGAATGTGCCACTGATATGATTCATTAGAATTGCTTCTAGAAATCTAGTAAAACATAATCACGTGCAGCTATATATACAATATATGTATATACGAAATACAATGTATACAAGTTTGACTACTTATTTAAGGAGACTCGCGTAATAGACATAGCTCATACAGAATAAGAAAAGTACAACCATGTACATATGATATCTACATAAGAAATGATTTACAGATATTCAAGAAACAACACCCAGGTACATGTTAAAGGATAAAAACAATTGACATGAGCAATCACTCACAGTTGCATTCTGGAACATTTCATATTTGGTGGAATCTTTTGTGAAGCGGAATCGATTGTTTTCTGTGTTGCTCCAACTTCGGTATATTGAGTAGACCGTTTCATGGTCCTCCAGAGTTCGTTCTACAATAAACAGGAATATTTTTCATTTGACAACAACAAAAGTGTTTTGTAAATTTTTACAGAATTTTGTAATTTATGTATATATTGTGCAAGTAAATTTCCATACTTATATTTCCATACATGTTGGACTATAGTACTACTGGAAGCAAAAACCAAACAAAAAGAAAAAGACTTGCCTAAATCGAACTTTGGCAACACCTCCACAATGGACCAATTTTTATTCACCGGGTGCCCGCTATCCCTAACAATCATGTGACACACTTCACAGGCTTTCATTTTCTCGTCAATTTTCACGGTTTTCGAGTTCTTTTCGTCCGTATAGACCTTGAGCATTTGCTTGGTGTATCCATTGGGTGTCACCAGCGCAGACGCGTGGTCGTAAATCACAGATTCTGATTCGGGACTCGAGCGTCCCGTGCTATGCGTCGGACTAACGCGATCCAAATGTCTACTACTACTACTGGTGGAATAATCCATTCCATTGTGGTAGGCGTATCCGTATTTTTGCTGCTCGAAGCTTGAGTTCCGTGGTAGACTCCTGTAGCTATTGTTTTCCGCTGCCAAAGCGGCGGCGGGATTTTCAGTGGCATTTGAGTAACCACCTCTGAGTTTGGTGGGGGAATACACTGGGAATGCTTGTTGACTAGATGGCGAAGTGGCAATGGCAGCGTTCGTGGGGACCGTCTCAGTGACGGCTTGGCCCGTCGGGGATAATGAACCGTTGGTTGTATATGACTGGGTGGTAGCAGTTGAGGTGGCGTCGTTATCCGGGGATAATTCAGCGCTTTCGAGTTCTTCGGGACTCAACCATGTTCGGTCATCGATGTTCGAAGAGCGAGATCGTCGATGATCGACCGCACTGGGTGTGGGTGGAGGACTGTTAATCAGTTCGGGAAATGGGTTTGGCGCCGTATGACTCTTTTTGGGTGACATCACCGGTGAATTCTGTGCGGATAATGAAAGACAAGGGATGGATCCACGGCGATGGAATTTCGAGAAATTCCTATTGAGACTATTCGTGCTCTGCACTGAGCGCCGTCGATGGAAATTATTGACTTGTTTCACTTCCATAGGGGTGTATTCCGAGAAGGAACAGTCGTATCCAGTGGCAGTGTTACGACGGGTGTCGGTTGAGTGTGTCGCTTGCTTACCCATGTGCATCATGTCGAGATTGGACGATACACTGCTGTTCGGACCATGCATCAGCAATTGCTCTTGGCTTCCACGCATTTTGTAAGCGCTGCAAAGTAAATATATGATAGTGTATAATTATTTTAAAATATACTACAAGTTGTGTATACCATAAATTAATTTTCACAAAAGAGTACGCTTTTCAAACTTACTCTCGTTCAAACTATTAAAATCCTCGTATCTACGAGTTTATTCAATTGAACTGTAGTAAAACCGTCTTTTCCAGCTGTCGTATTTTGAAAAAAAAATACAATTAAATGTTGATCACATACTTCATGAAATGGGTGTTGACTCGTATGACTCTCTTACTAGTGTAATCAAAAATAATTTTCGGTTACTCGCATAACATTTTATCCAAGAAATGTCTTAAGAAAATCTTAACCTTTTTTGTTAGTATCCTAGAAATATCCACAATTTAATTTGTGCTTGTTGAATAGTTCATTGTTATAAACTGACAGTTTTTATTTACTCTATGACTATGTGCAAAGTAAACAACACACTTGAATGTCGTGAATCAGGAACACATTGTACAAACACTGATCAAAACATCAAAACACATCAGTGGCCACAGTCACACTGATACTAATATCGAGTTTTGGTCGTAATCGCATACATGTAACTTTAAAATTACATTTAATTTTAAAACGAACAAGCTCCTAAAGCTTGTCCCTCGGTTAAATAGACTACAGTTTTTCACGTTATAATATTTGATTGAGAACTATCTGTCATATATGTTATAATGCATAAACTTTCGTGTGACAATCGGTCAAGAAAATGCAACATTTAAGAAAGTTTACAAGATACAGTCTTTTCGATGACTACTTTACTTCCGTGTTTTAACTGGGACCCGTTGTGTATGTTCCGAAAGTTGTGTTGGGAACCAGGCCTGAAATGAAGTGATTTAAATAGTAACCTTTTTACTACCACACCGAAATATGAAAAAGTATGTAATGCATGTTTCGAGCATCAATTAAAGATTGTTTCAGGTATATTATTTTGGATCGGTATGACACTCAGGCAATTGTAATTTTAGCACATTTATACAGAACATGCAATATCCTTGTTGAAAAAAAAAAATCCGAAATATACAGAACTAGATAGATATAACCGTAAAACATACGAATTATGCTTGCATAATAAGTGTTCTGTCGAAAAAAAAAACTAAAAGTGTTTTCCGTGTTTGATAAACGGCCATTCTGGCTCAAATAGTGCATTGTAAAATAGTTTTCCCTTTCTAAAAAAGCTAGGAAAAATTACCCCATTACACATTTTTCCAAATGTTCTCAATTCACATTAAAACAACTTTGCAATTACGCTCAACATCAAAATAAAAAAAAAATGTGCTACCTGCTTCTCAAAGTGAATAATGCTTCAATACCATTTTAACTCTGTTTAGTCGTCTTTAAGGTAAATGTATGGTGTGCACAAACCTTTTTTAATTGACAGAAAATATAACCTATTTTTATCCATAAAAAAAGAAATAAGAGTTATATGTTAACATTCGGATGTGTGAATAGTATATATGCTTAACATATTCTTATATATAACAATATATAATCATACAACATATATCATTGTTTTTTTTTTTAAACATTTTTTTCTAATTTTAAAGAATCCATGAATCGCAATGCTCCAATACCAATGGTATTTTTTAACAATGAACAGTAAAATTCTAACAACAATTTATCGTTAAAACAAACTTATTTCATTATTAAATTTTCAGTAAATATACATAGATGCTCTTTAATTACCTTTATTTCAATCGACATTTATAAACAAAACGATAGAATAGCATAGATTTTGTATATGAACAGCATTTGTTATATTATCAAAGGTTTTGAAAAGAAGGATTGTCAAAGATGTTCGGGAAGTTATATCATTCGATGTAAGAAAAAAATGAAAATGCATTAAACTTTAAAAAGTAGATAATATTCAATATATGTTAATCGTAGCACTGTGAATACTAATGATCTTGTCAGCCCGAACATAGATGGACTACACTCGATATACTCTCATTCTTAAATAACACACTTTTTTTACCACTGAAATATCCCTTTTACAAAATTGTTCTTTTTTGGATCCTATGTTAATTTTAAAAAAATGTTTATATTTTATCTCAGCATCGCCAACTCCATACGCCTCCAAAATTGTTTAACACTTCGACAACTATCGTCAAAATTAACATCATCAATGTCCTCTTCAAAGAACTTTGATTCTGGCCACGTGATATTCACATGACAACTTTTGATTCCAACTTGAAATGCGAAATGATTATTTTCCAATTTATCGCTACCGTCTCCGCGTTCAAGACTCTGGAATAGACTCCAATCTTTTGCTCGCATTTTATCCCGGAATACAACGATGGTTTTCGAGACATGCTTCTGAAGAATGCATCGTATAAAGTTGATATACGCATTGTGGTGCCTTTTAGCCTGGTTATGGCGTCGGATAGTATCATTATTCCCGCCGTTTCTGTACTCGGGATGCATCAATTCAGCTTGTTCGCCATGTGCATCATACACAGCTTGGTATTCTACTTCTTCGATTTCTGTGAGAGTAAACATAACATTTAAACGTAATGAACTAATGACCAAATATAATGATATAATCGAGTGATGTCTATATTCCTCAAAAGTTAAACCTGAGTGTATTATGTATTATAATTTATAACATGATATGGCGAACTGGTGTTCCAATCTTGCAATGAAACGTTCCACCAACGCCGTATTAAAAAGATGCCAAGCAAATCGCATTGCCCTGTTAACGGCTAATTTATTAAATACAATTATTCTATGCTATATCTTAATGTAGTGTAATGCAATTAGTTTACTTTGCGACACCCGTCCTTCAAGACGATAAGATACTCAGCGACGAATTTGGTATGGAATATTTGAGTCAAAACTATTACAATGCAACGCGACTTGGACATATTTCTGCCACAGAAAGAATAGCAGAGTATATATTTATTGAACGGCAAGTTTCAACAGCGCTATCATATACCTCCACAATCACTTCTCGAATTATGGTTATTGCCACAAAGAATGGTTCTGGAAAGTATAATGACAACACGTCGGGTCATGGTAGCTTCGTCTTTCAGCTCAAGATCTGGAGCTTGAAATTATAAATAACATATTGAAATAAAATAAAAATATTTGATTTGATATTTAAAAAAATGTTTAAATATGCCTATCAAACAATAAACCTATGATACATATGCAATTTTACACAAGTGTTTCGTCATTTTGAAATAATATCTGGTTGTGCTATATATATACTCATTCCTTAAAATCACTTTCCCCTTGACTAAGTAGCTTTGACAAAATACAATATATGTAAATATATATAATTCTATATACTAGTCACTAATTTACTCACATCGGCCGAGATGCATATCATATTCCGAGAAAACCGAACCGAAAGTGTGCAGTCGCTCTAACATATAATCTGCAAACCTCTTGTCAGCATCGTTGTCAAGTGACGCGTTGAAAGCGTGGGGATGAAGGAAGACTATAGCATGTCTGACTATTTAACACAATTTCATTAAATATTTATGACTTTTAGAACTATTAACTTATTTACAATTATTTAAAAAATGTATATTAGCTAATATCATTGGGGCGTAGGTCAAGTATGGAAATAGCGTAAACACGTTAAATTAAAAGTATTTTCAATTATTTGTTCAGAAAACAAATAAGGTTAACATTTCAACAGATATTAAACGAGAAGAACATATCAATATCATCTAGTATTACTCTAGCTAAATATGCTGCATGTTCCACTTTTTGTCAACATTTTACCTGGTTTTCCTATTATATCTAGATTAAAAATCGGAGAATCCACTGTCCATTCATTTACATACATCCTACATACTGTACAACGACTGGTTCAGATAATTCATGGACGATTTCCTGTTTTTGGTGCGGATTGTATTGGAACTCCTGATCAACCTGGATTTGTTTGTCAATGAAGTTTCCATGGCAATCACGAAAGAGTGTATATCTTGTTACAGAGCTGCCTTTTCCGATTACAATTCCTGTGATCTTTAATGTGAAAAATAGCTGTTGGTTATAGAGGAGTGTTATCTTTGTTATCAATTCATAGATTTGTGGTTATGGAATGTTTTAATCATTCATATAGTATCAATTTATAGCCGTCGGCTACATCAGGTATATCATACACAATTACATATAAAAGTATGGATATGATAGTTTTTTAATATATCATTTTTCATTATGATTACAATGTCTCATATAACGATTTTATTATAACTTTGCGATTTCAGTTAATGTTAGAAATGAAGCTATAAACCACACAATTATTGAATAGGTAGATAGAGTTATTTATGATACCGTTATTTTAATATTTAAATGTACGATATGAAAGATGTATATATTGATGAATATCTTATGCTTTACTTCATTACTTCATTAAGAAATCAATCTTTGCTATTTGATTTCATCATTATTTTGTGAATATCAATCGAGGTATATACACGTTGGTGAATATAAAATATTGAGGAATATAAATATGATAAGCATTAACCTTCATTTTCTTTTCTAAATCGATTTGTATCCATGGTGAATTGCAGGTCCACCCAATCCATTCACCATTTGCTTTGATGGTCCCGCTGGATACAGTGATCAATATCTCTTTAAGACTATTCGCAAATCTTACGGTCCAAATGTGCCCAGGTATATCAACTGTATTTTTAGTCCAATGTCCTCCGTTAAGAATCCTTTTTGTTTCTTCGATTTCTGTTTATTTCAGGCATATGTGTTGGTGTTTAATTTTTCATTATAATTATGCATGAATTAACATTATTTAACTTGCTTACGTTGATAGTATATATATTCAGTATTGAACCATGACCAGGAACCCAAAATGATAAAATATAGATCAAGATAATTTTTTCATCAAAATCATTATTTTTCTCTTTCGATCTGCTAAAATATCAACACCTTCGCATTACAACAGTACATTTTACCCAGGCATATCTTAATTTCCCTTAAACTGATCCTTACCATCATGAATGGGAGATCTCATGCTTTTCCATCGATGATATTGTACCCTTAAAAACAGATGATTACGCCACAAAACCAAAACAATTACCGTAACTAGGACAACAATCGCAATCAGCGTAATTATGGAGACATACGTACTTTTCTGCCATTGTGCTATCGGGCGTGGTTCTGAAGTGGGATAATTGAAAATATTGATAATTTTTATGCTATATAAATATTGGTTTATAGTAATATACATATAGTGAACTTTTAAATTTATTGTTAATTTTGGCTGAATACGTGTATTGATATTTCTTAAATATTGTGATCCTCAATAAAGTTATTTTAGTTTAAGTAAGAATAAATCAATGACAAAGTGAAAACCACATTTTCATGACATATAACTAACTTATTTTTATCATATCTTAAACACACCAGAGTACTTTTCATAGTATATTTAGACATATGATAATTGACTATAATATCACCTACTATATTCTATATGGAATTGGCGTATTGGTTGTTCAATGAATCCATTGAAGGCTTGGCATTGATAAAATCCATAATCTGACTTTGTAATCGATTCAATTACCATAACGGATTCCAGTGCATTTCCAGAAATCCTAAAATTTGACAATGGTCATTGGAAGTGTGAGTAAAAAAATGGATTTGTACATAATGAACCGATTTGATTTCAGGATAATCATGCAATACTGAGAACGTTGTTCATAAAGTTTAGTGTGAGGCAATTTCGCTCATACAACGATGACAATATTTAATTTACAAATGACGTCTAATAACCTTACATGCGTGACACTTTATCATCTAACACATACCTTGTAGTTTCCTCATAATAAACCCGTCCCCTAACGGACTCAATCAATTCAAAGGGATCCACACGCATCCAAATAATACCACCACTTCTCCCTTCATTGACGTTGCCGAAAAACACAACGCACGTCAGATGCACGTTGGATCCAATGTGAGCTTTAATGGCTTGGTTTGCATTCAATGGTTCTATGAATATCGGTGCGTCGTTTAATGTATTGCAATCTAAACATAATGGATGAAAACCTTTCAACTGGAAGGATAATCATTCGAAGCTTTGCCCAATGTATTGCGATCTAAAGAGTACATTCGTCAAATTTTCACTGGAAAAGGGTAAACATAATAGTGCGGCACATATTTATAAAACATGTAATAGGTCACATGGCATAATTTATTTTTAATGCCAGTGGTATCTATAAAGCGCTTTTATTCGGCAAATAAAATGATAACTAAGTTATATATTTAATTAAAAATCACGTTCTATGACATCATATAACCACGCATTCACTTGCTGTCTCATATACAATCGATATCATTTGGTACTTACCATACAGCCGAATCTCAATCTCTTGTTGAATCACGTGGTCATTTAGCCCTGTCACGACGCATTTGTATTCATACACAGCGTCCTCGCTGCTCACTCGCTTGAAGATCAACGTCTGGTTTTCAAAACCTACATATTTCGTGTCAATGTATCTGTGAAATTGAATTGAAGCCAAGTGTGATAACAATGTAAGTAAATTAAGCGACTTTCAATAACAAAATATTCGTATTAAATTGCATGTCATTCCTAGCGAAGGTTATATTTTTATGCAAATAAACGCATTTCAAGATATGAAGAAAACATAAATTACATACCTTGTTTAAACATAAACTAGTGACTTTTTTCTCTGACGTGGACATTAAACGAAATATCTACGATTATTGACTTCGCATTTAACATCAAATACAACCTATTTGGTGTAACATGGAATGGCTTCCATGCTTTGCTTCTATTGGATCTCTGCCACCACGTGATCATGTCGTATGCCTGCGCACAGCAAAGTAGTTCGTGGTATCGATCTTTGCATTCTACCGTGAGACTTGCTGGACTGTCACCTGACCATTGTAATCCTGTAAATAACATATCACTGTAAGATTAAAACTAAAGATATGGAATGCGATCAAGATTGTGAGAACAAAATGTATGTTGTTGAAGAGCGAGAGAGCAAAATAGAGAACGAGGGAGATATATGTAGAAAGAGAGAGAGAGAGAGAGAGAACACAAGAGAGAAAGCGATCAAGGATGGCCTACATGATGTTCTTTTGAATATCGACCCAAAACAATGTAGTTTATATGTTAGTTAAGAGCAATTATGATATACAAAATTGGTAATAACATTGTAACACACCTGTTATTGAGTCGTTCTGTGTAGGGCAATGATGAATCCGAGCAGAAGCCGATACTATAAGAAGCATTGAAGATATCAAGGCACACATAGAATAACGATTTGATACTTTTGATATCCAATTTATTAACACATAACTATCCATTGCAAACATCAGCTTTCATATCATATTTATTCACAATGTATTTATGTAATTTTGAAAAACTATTTTTATATGTGTTTTGTGTTTTCTGCTAAAGCTATGAGAATGTTTTCTTGTTCTAATACAACTTTGAACAAAGTCCAAAGAGCCATGTTAGTGACCCCATCTCTCACCAAAAATGGTCATTAACGTAACGTCAGCTTATACAATAGAATAGAAAAATATAAGTATATGAAACTAGTATATAACTCTTCTATGATTCTTAATTACTATTGTGTGTAGCAATTCAATGTCAATGCGAGACAGATTCGATAAATTTCTAAAATAGAAACACAACCTCTAAAACCCTAGTTTCTCCTTTTAGTAGATAGACGGAAATGCCCGTGGTTATTAATATAAGTAACAAATGAACCCACTCAATAAAATGCCGCCTTGCGACACACACATGTTTTTGGGGTGTTATGTGAATAATTACTATATGTCATTGTCCATGCTAGATAAAGAAAAAACATGTTCAAGAACAGTCAGCATTAAGTTGACCTTGTCGATAGTTCAGGTAATATACATTGTTTGAGCTGTTTCAATAATCATATAAAATCTTTTCAAGATAGTCTTGAAATAATAGTATATAATAACCCATAAGATAAAAAAACCTACGAAATGAAATAATCAGAGTTTCATTTCCTTATAACTAGTATGAAAAACTAGGTTTTGAATAGTATTAAATCAAATGAACGACAATATCTGCTTCCATTTGAATGACCCTTTATATTCAGTGAATAGAATGACACTACACACGATTAATACATGCGTTAATAATTTGACGCGCGTTAATGTTTCTAGCTCACATATTTTTTATGTACAACATGACCCTGAAAATGTCATACTGAATGGCTGTTTTACGCAGAGACACTTAAGCAAATTTACATAAACAATTTTTTATGGGTGATTTGCTATTAAATAAGTATTTATAATAAGTTGCAATTATGATAGGCTCAATTTATAAGATTAAATCAAACGGTTTAACTAAAGTTATTTGGTTCCCAAGCATAAATGACTTGTAATGCCATTTCAATGCTATGTGCGTCCAAATTATCCATTGTGCCTTAATCTTGAATGGTATGCATGCTTAATAGCACATAATCAGACTATAAGACCATGTGCAACTTATAAGCGAAATCGGCCCCCTTGTTAAGCATTGTGCATTCTGCAAAATGTAAAAATATATTGTATTACAAAATCTTAGCTCAAATATTCCAAGCAGGTTTTATTGATTATCAACAATACAAGTCACAAAAACGTTACTCTGATATGCATGGGTATGATTTTATGCTAAGATATTTATCAATGTTCACACTAAGAACAATTTTATGTGCAACTAATTTGGCATGCAATAATCTCCGGTAAGTTATGGTCGAATTTTAACAATAAAAATGTTTTATTAAATTATTTGGATTCGTAACCTAGAATGACTTATAATTGTATGTTCATATTCTATGTAATTAATGCAGGCTATGATATTCTTGTGGTTTTGATTTCATTTCGTTGTTATACCGCCACTTGTATGTAGTAAATCAAATATCATAAACATATGAAATTGTTAAGCAAACTATTGATGACAAACGTCTGTTGAAATATCAGTAAATCCTGTCGTTATTAATCAATCATATTAGAATCAAAGTCAAAACAGAATTTGTCAAATATACCCCCGTCAAAACGTCACCGATTTTGGCAATTGGTCACAAAGCCCAAATGAACAGAAAAAATGTTGGTCTCAGTATAGCACATCCAAAGGGTGACTACACATATGAGGCCATTCGAACTTTCAATAAACCAATCTGTGTGTATAATTGGGCGTCGACAAATTTTCGTTTGTTTCAAATGATTTTCATAACAATTTGGTGTTAGCTCCTTGTTCATGGTATTTGCATTAGTGGTAAGATATTGCCTTCATTTATTAATATTTATAGACAAGTGCGATGTGGTATTTAAATCAAATGATAGGTTAAATAACATAAATAGGATAATGAAGGTTGTCTGTTTCACAACAAGTAGAATATCTACTAAGTTGTGAAGTATTCAATGTTATTGTTATATGATTTGAGAAATATAGTATTTTTTTAAAGATTTAATTCGTTTTATATATTGCATGTGGTTGATTACTGTATCTAAATTAGCTCAAACTTCTAATGGGTCATTAAACCTGAAGCGAACAGTTCACACACAATAATACACTTGATTACATGGTTTAAGCATCATACCGGGAAAAATGACTGGGACAATATCACTTTATATATAATTTGGCCCTGACGACCCGGTTTGTTTCACTATTTCAAACATAATTTTCATATAATAAAACAACAAACATCATCAGAGTCCGTAACGATGTTGCTACTGATCCATAAATTACGTATAACAATGGCCATAAACATTAAATATTCACTTTGCGTATATTTATATATTTTTTCCTATAATGTGTCAAACTATTTTAGTAGTTATTATACACAAATCATACACTAAAACTAAATGACTTAACGATCATTTCCATACACTTTTACAAAATATGCGCTTTAAGGGTTTTCTTGAACACAACCATCGTTCTTGAAGCTTTTATATTTTCGAGGGGTACAGTCCATAGTTTTGGTCCAGCATATTAAAGTAATTTAGCTACAAATATTTTCATGCAAATTAAATAAAGAAGGTTCACTCAAACTCAATTAATAACATTATACTTTGTTATGAGACCATAATCGATGGCGCGACGTGTGCCAATTACATCAAACAATACTATAATTTGAAATGACTTGCACATATATTTTTCTTTTAAAGGCTGTTGTAGTGCTTTATGGCAGTGAAACAGCCGAATGCATGTTCGTCCGAGACAGAAGCAACTCACTCTCCGCAAACCTGCGCTACCTTTGGGCCAATGATGTAAGTTCAATCTTATGAAAATAATATAATGACGTTAACAAGAGTATGTTAAAAAAGAAGTTGATCTGTTGGGTTGATGTCGTTTTATAATGCGTTTTATAAGTATCGTGTATGGAAAAAATATATGTTCTAAACTCAGCATTGTTTTGGTAAACGCAAATACAACTAAATAAAGTAATGAGTACATTTATTTGAATAACGAAACATAACATAATTATGGTTAGTTATCGCATTTATAGATATTTACAGCATAGAAAAATGTTATATTTCTCATGGATTGTTCTTGTAGCTTTTATTCATCACCACAGAGTTTATAGTTGAGTATTTGTTGTACTTTGTCCCAAGCAAACTAGATCAAATTAAGTTACGACTATATATTTTGCAATCTACAGCCATCGGTATATATCGTATTTATGGCTCATTGTCACATAGTGTAAGATTGCAGAACTCTTTGACAAATCCGCTAGCGAAATCACTACGGTCATTAAGTACGGTCCATACAAAGCACCAAGGTCCTTGCGGATCCTCGTCAGGATTCCTGTATAAGTAATCAGTGTTGACTTTTCATTTGAATTTGTGTTCTATCATTGTTTTTTTACTTAACATTTTTTCTGCTTTCAATTCGTAAATTAATAAAATATATACAATCAAATTTGGAATTAAATAAGTTATATATGTAATATCGTAGCAATAATGATATATCATACTCTATAATTTTGATAGTCCTCTTATATATGAATCTTTTATCATTAATCTAATTTTGTAATACTTCATACATTCATGGATACATCATATTTTGATATTTTTACCTGCACTGATTAGTGACGCCATCCCACAATTGCGAATCGATCATCGACTCAAACTCAAACGGTCCCTCACTCGATAGGACATGGTCCCACGGAGAACAAAGACTACCTGTGCTCGACATAGCCAAATCACCGTAATAATGCAGATCTTGACGGCAGTCACCTATGATTTAATGCCATTACCTAATTAAGATATTTATTATAAGGTTTGTTCAATCGGTGATAAGTGTCACCAATGTACAGTGCGAACCCTCAATAAGCGTTTGTAACTTCATGAATTATATTGTGTTATCCAATATCACATGAGATTTAATGTCAACACCCCACAACCAATTAATTATATGATGAATAACAACGTGAAATATGATATTACCAATGTGACACGTGTCAATACCCAATTAACGTTGAATAAGGGCAATGATTATATCTTGTTATACGGACTGGTAATATTGTGTTGTATATGTTGATGCATTATCGATGCGAACCACATTAAGTGTTATGTATCGAAATGCAGATTGCAAATCAAAGCCTTATCATGTATACAATCAGTTTCGTGTTTTTTACTGTTAGTTTACATAAATAGTATGATGAATAAAAAATAGAATATTGTTATGGTTTAATATTGTTCTGGATTATACCAAACTCGATCCGTAAAAGCATATTGTAACTTCAAGTGCACATTATACACATCTTATACCTTGGCTTGTCCTATATCTAAAACCAGCCCGCACTTGAAAGGCGTTGAATCGAATAATGATTAAATTGAATGTATTTTACTTGATTCGCATAAGTTGCCATAGTAGCCGCTTGGACACAAACACGTAAACGATTGCCACCCGTCAACACATGTCGCTCCATTCAGACACATGGTGGGAATGCAGTCATTAGTATCAAGATCTATAATAAATAATTTAAGGGCAATGAGACCATATACACTCAATAATATATATTCATATATGTACCTCCATACCATTGATTTAAATGCAGTCATTCTTATCAAGATCTATAGATAATAGAGATACAATGAAAAACAATGTGATTAAATGGTAGTTAATATATTTGATATATAGTCAATAATTATTGAATTGATTGGCATTTTATGCCATCTCAAGACTAAATTGGAGTTACATCTATCTCACTGTCACATTTTGTATTAATACGCATATATTTCAGTAACTTGATAAGAGTTCACCTCCGCAACGGGGAATATTGCAGTATTGCATGCCTAGATTTGATTGGTCATCTTCAACAAAACATGACGCAATGTTTGAGCGACCTATTGTTCTAAATAGATGTTTATAGAATTATCATATCTTATCTGTCACCTTTTTCATTATCAGTCATGCTTTGTAACATGCAATTATGCAGAATGCCTTAATGTGTCTAAACGTGTCTGAATTATTTTAATCTTTTAATGCAAAATAGGCAGATTTGTAAAAATATTATATTCATATTACGTCTCACGTGCGATAAGTAGACTCTGCTATATGATATATCAAAATATTTACCAAATAGCTTCTTGTGTGAACAAATGAACATAAATATTGAATGTTGATTCTAGAGCGCAGGTTATGTTTAGCACTATTCCACTTATATTTTACCTGCACTTGTTGTCAACACTGGATGGTGTTTCACCGGGGAAATGTACGATCAATGTATTTACAGCCTGTTGCCATGGAACACAAGGCCTTCCAGAGAGTGAAACATTAATGTCGCCGAAATACCAATAATTCCCATTTGTAAATTGTAAGCAGTCGACACCCAAGTAGCCTTCTCCTGCAATTATCATAAAATACTATTTCAAACATGGTTTGACATTTTGAAGTGTTGGCTGTTAAAGTCTAATGCTTAATGTTTATTTTGTCGCATTTAGTGAATACAATTAGTCTTTTGTTTCACCAAAGGAAATATGAGTTAATGTGTGTCTACACAGAGCTAACAAAACATCAAACCAAACTTCAAACCACTTAAGGGCATCGTTGCATTTAATAATATTTTGGCGGAAATCATATTATTTCTTGATTTGAAAAAATATTGGATTTAGAAAGAAATGTCTAAAATACATGATCATGTCAACATGTGATTGTATAATTAATTAGATTGTGACGTATAAAAAGTTACTTCGATTATCACGTAAAGGTTATTTTTTATTTTGTCAATTTACTGTTACGGTATAAATATAATACATAATTAACACGTCAATTCACGCCATGACCTTAAGTGGCTTGAAGCATGGTTTGATATTTTGTTCAATCCATTTTGACGCACCCTTAAGGACTGCATTGCATGATATGTGTACTCACTGCATATATATATATGGTTATTATAAGATATTAAAATACAATACCCTCTAGTGATCAAAATGTAACCTGTTGTGCATAGCCATTAATAGATATTGTCTCTTACCTCTACACATCGGAATATTGCAGCTTTCTAATTCCAGATATTCTGATTCTTTTACTATTACACACAAAGGAGTGACTTGTCCTAAACCATTTCTGTTTGATATAAATCAACCAAAGTAATCAACCAATTATGAACTTATTATACTTTTGAACGCATAGTCTCTAGTGCTAATAACATGTCATAATTCTCCTTGAAAGACTGAAAATATATGATTATCATATGCTAAAATGATTATACAGATACTTTAAACTGATAATAATTAAATAATTAACAAAACATATTAATACAATCAATGTACATGTATGTGTGTAGACCATTATGTGTAATCAAAATCATAATAAGTTAATGCTAGTGTGAAACATAATGCAACACATTTTATGCATACAAGATGATTTGTCAAAAATGCATCACCTGCATTTATTTCCATCCAATTGGAGAAAGGCTTGATCTATTTCAGTGGTAGTTGTGAGTTCAAGGTGTGACCAGGTCATGCAAGGAATTCCTGAATGGCTGATTGAAAGGTTGCCAGAGTATAGTTCATCTTCATTTGATAAACATTCGTCTGTGGTTTCCAAGGTTGAAATAAAAATAGAAAAATATAGTTTGATACTAGACATTATGATTAGATATATGAAGAGTACTTCACGAGTTATAGCTTGTAAAGGTCTTCCCCATTTGGCTTGCATATTTATATGTAATATTTTCTAGCTTGCAGAAGAGAGGAACACCTTATTTGGTTGAAGACCCCTTCATATATTGTACACTTAAAGAATAAATGATTGTAAAAGGCATATTTAAATGTTTGTTTCTGTTTGAAATAGTAACAACAGATCATGTTCATATATTTAGTTGACAGTTTAAGTAATAAAATCATTACTTCGCATAAACTATAAGCAACATGTAACACTCATAGCAATGTAAAATTATATTAACAACAACTTTGAATTTACGCACTTGATTCACACATTATCCCGTGGAAGTGTTCATTGCAATGACAAGTAAAGCTGTCGCTGTGACTTTCGCATGTGCCATCATTTAAGCAGGGGTTAGGATTGCATGCATCCCATTCCGATTCTGTAACATATTGAAGGCTTAATATTATCTATGTGTATTATAATACATAGTTAATAAGTGTGTTAGTTATAAAAATAAGATGTGTCCAAAAATAACTGTGCTAAATAATCTTATATGTGAATTATGCTATAATTATGCTAATTATGCAAATTATCTACGAATCGAAATGATACTGGAACCTTGGCATTGCGGGACAGAGCATGATCTCGAAGCAAATATATAGCTATCATCTTCACGAAACACATAACACCAAGGCGGAGATTGAGGCGAGTCGGGATTTCTAATGAAGATATGAATATTTTATATATAAAAACTATATATCTATATATTTATACATAAGTTAAAGCTTTTTGATTGGACTATGAAAAGTAAACATGCATTGGCATCCAAATTTTAGGACATAATGAGGTTTACCTGCAACTTCTTCCAATGTCCTCGTACGAATTGTCCGGGAAGTACGAAATTGGCAAGCGCGCCATTCTTGTTGAATCGATTTCCATCACCTCAGCCCAGGATAAACATTCCTCTAATGTATGGTTTCCACCGTATTTCCTCACTGGATGGTGACAATCTGGACCTAAAGGTGCATGGGGTGTAAACATATTAATTTTATTCATGAAATTATCTATTTAAATCATAAGGAGAGGTTCTGGAAATTTGCTTGAACGCAACCGAGAAGATTACATGCGTGTGAACCTAAAAAGTAGGGGAAAATGTTGTTCATGTTACCAACAACTTTCCATCTTCTTTATTTACAGAATAGGCCTAGTGTGTACCTACTCCGTCATCCCATGTTATAGTTTAACGTCATTGTATAATTGGTTTGTGGTTTGATTGTGGTTCATAATTGTTGGCTTAGCAATCAGGTCTAATTATTAAAAGATGCATGGTGGTTGATTTTTAACATTAAAATGTTACTGTGGGTGTGTTGTTTCTTAAAATATAGTCAAATGTTGAGCTATAAATCCGGATTTACCAGAACTCTGTATGCACACATTTGTATATCATAGTTTTTATGTGCAAAGGATTAATGTTGAATAAAGTGTTTATAGGTATTAAATACAATTAAACAATCAAACAAGAAAAATATAACATTTAACTGCTTGACAAAAGTGAATGAACTTGTATTCCGTAACATTAACTTGTGTTGCCAAACATAATCATGAGCGTTATATGTTTCTTAAAACACAATATTTCATATTTTTTCACAACTTACCAATTATTTCGTCAATTGAATTGTCATCTAATTCTAAAATCAAAACAAAATAAGTATATAACATTGATATACATTTATTTGGTTGCAGGATATATAATAAGCATATATAATAATTAGATAACATGTCACTACTTTGATATACATACACAATACACAAAATACATGACTTAATCATAAATAGATTAATGATTGGGCTTATATACATACCTGAACAAAGCGGGATATGACAAGAGAATAACATCGTCGAATTCCACACATCAGGATCAAAAATGATACAGGATGGCACCCCGCTATTGAAGTAGTCCCTTGAAATCATAAAAAATATATAAATGTCACTGGTTTTCAGTTCTCATTTCATGACATATGAATATTCTATTCATTGTCATGCATAATACTTACATTAGGCTATATATATCATTTGTTTCAATTTGAAATGCCAATTGAAGATGCAATGCAAACCAAATTCGATTCAACATCAATGTTTGAATAATTACACACAATTGGATTATCTTTATTTTTATACTTATAGTTTTATATATTTATATTGGTCTGCCCTACAAACCTGCAGTAATTGCCGGCTTCCTCCCATGAGATATCTGGAAATTGATCCAAACTGTATCCGTATGTGTCGGCATATATTTCCCATCGACGGCACGGCCTTCCGTTTGCTGCTATATTGACATTGCCGTTGTAATCAGTGTTATCCGACCTGCACTCGCCTACAAATATAAACATTAAACACCAATGGCATTTTTAAAGACCAGGTGTTTCCTAAAACATGCACATTGTCGGTGAGGGAAATCAAAGCATGTTTTCACACCCTATTTTTACTGATCGCGTGACATAGATAATAATATGGGATATATTTGCTCAAGCTAGCGAATGAAGAGCCTTGCAGTACTTTGATCTAAATATTTTAATCACCTGACGGATTTCGCAATACTTATTATAAAATCAGAATTTGAATTAAAACGAGTAAATTTATGATTCATTTTACATAAACTTGTATAACTACTATGTAAATGCTTCAGATGACAAACATGTATAAAAAAGTAATCAAAATACAATAGCGGCAAATGACTTTCTTAAAATATGAGACCACGATCAATGAGTTAAGAAGTTATATCTATTAATATCTATTTATTCGAAAATAGGTTGTATTTTCTTTTCGGACTATTTTTACGCTATTATTTTATTGTACTGACCGGATTCACAATATCGCCCACTATATCTATGAGTACATTTGCATATTGACACGAACATAATCCAATCAACGTCACATTCAGCT
Source organism: Hydroides elegans (assembly GCA_001703475.1). Classification (NCBI taxonomy): domain Eukaryota; kingdom Metazoa; phylum Annelida; class Polychaeta; order Sabellida; family Serpulidae; genus Hydroides; species Hydroides elegans. The sequence continues at coordinate 39,842 of LQRL01074986.1, forward strand.
CCGTTCATACATGGATTAGGATTGCAGGGATCTGCATATATGAAAATCGATTACTAAAACTCATGTATTTTTTATAATATACTTTAAAGGCTAAACACTATAAACACTTTACAAACTGTACTAAATTATACTCGGCATCGTCCATGAATGGATCTGCATATGACATAGAATCGAGTTAAAACAACTGAATCAATCACATATCAATCACATACAAATTTACATAAAAAATGTGTACAATAAAATGATATGTGTCAACTTGGTTAATATAATACTTGGCTAATATCAACATTAGAATCAGTTTATTAATTTGCATTTATTGCACATGAATTTTATTAAACATATCGTTAACCTTAATATATAGTCATAAACAAATTTAAAATATAAAAAAAAACGCATTACCCTTATGTTACATTTTTTCTTGCATATTATAAAGTAACATACACTGAAAATGTTGACCAATATTCACTATGTGGTATAGTCCTCATTGATATAATTATAGCAGAAATAAAGAAAACAACATAAACAATAAACATCATAGTATATTAGTATAATTAATTAGATTAATTAGAAAAAAAAAATAGATAAAATTATCTTTAAAAAGATCCATCACACCTTTGCAGTAGGGAACGCCGTTTCCAAGACAAAAAAATGGTTCAAGGACCATTTCCCCGGCAATATCATACTCAGCCATACACCAAGGTCCGTCGTTCATAAGAGCTGGATTTCTTGATTTATTTAGAGCATAATCAATACAAAGATATGTTTTATTCATTTTTAGCAAGATATTCAACCCAAATATTTAACCAAGATATTCAAACATTTCTGCATATTTGTTAAAAAAGAATTCATCGTTTAATTGATAATTTTAATGGAGTTTTGTAACCAATTATACAAAAATATCTACAAACAAGTTGTTGAATAGAGAGTTTTATTTCTGTTCTTGTTTGTTAATAGAATCGACGTTAATGCTATTCGCTACTCAAGCTATTTACTGCATTTTCAAATCTTTATTTTATAAGCGTTATGTTGTACTGGTATTTGCAGCCTACAGTATTCAAATCACTCGCTTTACTCATTTCATTTCTAAACTATTACAACATAATAACACATTATATTAGCATTTTCTGACGATGAATGTTATTCATAGCATCATAAACCCATAAATAAAATAAATTTACCGGCATTTACTACCCAAGGTATCCAAATTATTCTCGCTGACGTGGAAATTAATGGGATCAAACAAATCCCTCTCAAAAGCAAATGAGTTCATTTCCTGAATGACACGTGACCAATCAATGCACACATTAATTGACGTGTTTCCATGATAATCCATAAGCTCATCTACACATGATTCGTGATCAATCAAATCACCTTAAAGCAGATTAAATACTCGCTTGATATATAATATATGACATATAGTATATTAGACAATGTAGTATTTGTGAAACACGACAAGGCCCCAACCGCCCCCCGATTCGAAGGGGGTATTGACTATATCGTATATGTCCATGTCTGGAAAATCACAGCTTTTGGGCATTTAAGGCCAACTTCCGGTATCCGAAACTGTCAAAAGGCACATCTAGAGGCCAAGACCTTTCATATGAGCCTATTCCCAGGTCACTACGACCATCCGTTACAAAAAAAAAACAGCCTGGAAAAGCCTATGTTTCGAAAAACTGCAGTTTTGGACATTTTGGCCAAATTCGGCCATTTTCGGTGGCCGAATCTGGCCAAAACTGTCAAAAAGGCACATTTACAGGCCAAGACCTTTCATATGAGCCTATTCTCAGGTCTCAACAACCATTCGTTACAAAGATGCAGCCTGGAAAAGCTCATGTTTCGAAAAACCGCTATTCTGGCCAAAATTATCAAAAGGCACTATGAGCCTATTCACAGGTTTCTATGACCATACGTTACAAAGATACAGCCTGGAAAAGAATCGATGACAGACAGACAGATTGTCAGACAGACGGACAGACGGACGGACGGACACCCCGAATCTATAGGCCCCCAACCTTTGGGGTTGGGGCCTAGACATTATAGTGCATATATCGTTATATAATAAACACTGTTCATATGTAATTGCATTTACATTGTAAAGGCTAAGATCGTGAATCATATGTCGTGTATTAATATAAAATGTATTATTCAAATTAATTAATTGGATTCAAATCAAATTCAAGACTCTTTCCAAAGCGTTTGATAGATATAAAATCACAGTCACAATATGATTGATATAATGTAATAAATATAATGCATTATCCAAATTCCTAATGACCTTCGATAATCAAATCATCAATTGGTCTTTAGAAGATTTTAACAATTTTTGACATATAGTGGGTAAACCCCAGACTCACAATATGGAACTGTGCATGGATCTGCAAGTACTTCATTATTTACAAGAATAAAACATACGGGTGAAGGCAAGTCTACTCCTAGCGGTATCCTGTATGAATACAAATTATTTAATGGTCAGATAAAACGATAAAACGAGTAAAAGGAGAATAACTATTCGATATATCGCAGCAAAACTTTAATTTTCAGCGAAACTTTAATTTTGCTAGCGAAAGATTAATTTTTCGGATCATGTAAGTTTCTTTTTATGTCGAAAAATTATATATAAGGCTTTTAATCACTGTTAATATTAAGCATATGTATAGATTTATATTAACCAATCAGTCCAAAGCTTTTTATGGAGTTCTATTCAATAATGTCATCGAAATAAGCCGATTAATCCCCGAGTTCAGTTCATGACTCATCTCACGGATAATCCTATTTGGGAGTGTGCTTTATGTCACTGATACACATAATTGGATCAAAAGATATATGAAACATAATCATGTTAGGCCAAATCCTAAGTTCTGACTGTTAAGGTATCTTTAATAGACTATTTTTTCCAACATCATCAGACAAATTAATCTTTTGCTAGCGAAACTATAGTTTTGCTTAAATTACAGTTGCGCTGCCACAGATACATCTACAGGTTGTCGACTGGAAAGCATTACCTTGCGATTTATTTTTGGTAGTTTTTTTCTAGTCTATGTTTACTTTGCTGTTGTTTTTATAAGAGGTTTTCAGCAGTGGTTATATAATAAAAGCAGTCTTTATGTTGAAGGTATGTTATTTTATGTTCTTGCCAAATATGTATTATTATGGTCTTAGTAGATCAGTTTATGGAATCTAAACGAATTGATTTGAAACTCACAATGAACAAACTGTATCAATCATAAAATTTAAACAAATAAATTATACAAATTTGGTTAAATGTGAATAAAATAAAAAACTTTTCTCAAATGATTTAATATATTTTGATATTTCTGTGCACCATGATAACAAGAAACATTATCATCCCACCGGCATTTATTGGCTAAATCATCCCATGATTCATCTGGAAACATCGAAATGTCAAATGCACGTGTATAATCGTAGAAGGTTTGCCATCGGACACAGGGGTAGCCGGACCAAGAAGTGCTTTGAATGCCTGTATAGATACCGTCACTAGGAACGCAGTCAGCTGTGAACAACAGGTTCAATGACATTACATCGGACATATTTGTTAAAACAATTATAATATAACTGAAACACATGTTATGAGAACTAATGAATTTATTGTTCATCATAAAAAAGTAAATTCCCAATCAAATTAAGAACAAAAATTGTTTGAATAACATTGTGAACATTTGTATTTTTCAAACAGCATTCAGTTTACTTAATATTAAAATTGATATAGAAATATTTCTAACACATATATGATTAAGTTTAATATTTCATATAAGCGGTTTGGCTTGATTAATAAATGTACATGCAAATCCCCTTTGCCGATTTCTTACTATCGTAATCTTAAATACACATACTTATTGTCTACCTTTTTCATGATACTATTCACGTTTAATATTACAGAAATATATACGCGTACGTATTCACTTATGCAACAAATATATGCATGCATAGCACTTGCCTGATTCACAAAAGTCACCATGGTAACCATATATACAAATACATATTGCTTGTCCGTTTTGCTGGATGCATGTGCCATCGTGCATGCAAGGCGTTGGAATACAGGGGTCTGAAATAGTGCAAAAGGTAAATAAAAATTCGTCAAATACTCATATTTAAAACGGCATATCTTTAGAGACTTTGTATGTCAAATATATACATAACGTAAATGACAAAATAAATCAGGGGTTGGATCTTAAGAAAAGCAGAGTACCTTAGGTTGCAATGCTAATATTGAGGTAGGTACAAAATAAATTCAAATGTTCAGGATTTTAAGCTTATTTTGCAACACACTTATATGTTGTATGAATTAGATATATTATACGTTTATTTATAAATATTATATATCATATATATGTAACTACCTCATATATAATATAAGAAATATATGGAATCGAGTTTTGCTAGGTTATGTTTTAGGTTTGAGTTAGGTTTATGATACCATAATTCCTATTATCAAATTAAGTTGTAATACAACATTTGTAACATGTATACCTTCACATTCATTAACAGCACAGGGTGATTGTTCAATCATCAACGTCTCAGCATTGACAATATAGCACCACGCAATGGCACCTATCCTATTTGGATTTCTGAAATTATTTACATATACTGTAGTATATATACATATATATGCAGCCATCAAACACATTATATAGCTTAAAGGATAACTTAAAATCTTCTGGAGGTAGGTCCATATATACATCTATATCCAGATCTGTTATGAATAATGATTCGTATATAATCAGGTCGCATACACTCGGCAATGAATGTTGACATGTACCTGCATTTCGCACCGACGGCCTCCCATGATGGATCGGGAAAATATGTGAGGTCTAAAAAGATGGGAATTTCCATTTGCATATCGGCCATTTCTACCAACACATCTTCCCAGCGCATGCATAGACTTTCCATGTGATCTGTTACTTTGTTGCCATTGTAAAAACCATTTTCACTGTTCACACAATTGGCAGTGTCTTGATCTATAGGAAATCAAGATGTACATTAGCAATATGGATTTCTTGGTTTGCTTAAAGTATGCTTTTGCTTTGATTAAACGCTTTTGCTTTGATGGATGACAAATTATTTATAAATGCATGATTATTTGCAATGATTCTGAAAATGGTTACAATTCATATAGATAACGAAAACAAAATGAGAATTTAAAAAATGAATATAGACTTATACACGCAAATACCACTATTTTGTGCTAATACATCTTGCTGTCTATCCATTAGAAACCGATCAAAAACAATAAATATCAGGTTTTTGACCAGTAAGTTCCCTATATTGAGCCTATTCAGAAAAATAATAATAATGATTTTATTTATATGAATATATCTTGTAAGACCTACTTTGATCCATGATGAGAACTTCGCAAAGCGATAATGGATCCATATTGGCAAAGGACATATCGACTCCTCTGTTGTAGAATGCGTGCTGCTGAATGCTCACAAATCTTAAATAAATTATGTGATTAGGTTGAAACAAGGGCCAAAACTGAATTCAAAATGTGTTTAGTTATTTTACAGTAAAGATTTGCCCAAACGTAGCAAGCAAACAATATGCAAAGTTATACCTGCCATAAACTGGAGTATCACAGGCTATTGAATAACCGTGTCGCTTCCATGAAACTGGTAACGTTCTGTAGTAGCAAAGCCTTTTGTGCTGTGATTTCAAAGGGTCATGTATATCGCCAAGCACCCAAATGAAAAACTGTTGCAATGGGTGGGCTGAAAATTGCATCAAAGTATTTTAAGCAGTTTATATTTAATCTCATACCCGTTTTTCTTGGTAAAGAAATATGATATATGATATATGTTCATGAATACCATTTATTTTTTTTTCATTTTGACATTAATTGGTGTGTGTTATACAGAAGTATACATTCAATATCACAATCAAGCCTAGTGTTATTCGCTATATACATATAGGTGCAATGGTTGCAATCACGTACCAGTTTCATTATTATGTGTAAATATCACCACTCCATGGACCTTTTTCCTTCCACCCAGGTCAACACTCCACCAGGCACGGAGCTCTGGTTGAGTTAGCGTACATTCATCCACACTTTCCCCAGGGTGGCCATCTATAGCACGAAAAGCTGATGCATCGCCTTCTGTGCTCGATTGCATTGCGCTTTGGCCAACGAAGGACGCTAGAGGCAAATGACAAGATGATATAAAGCATTAACTATAACATGAGTTATCAACCATAATCATTTATCTTTTTTTGAAAATGATTTGAATATATTAGGTGGGTGATCTACTGTGTGTATCATATAAAGGTGCCAGGTTCTAGGACCTGTAAAAAAATATTAAATTATTATAACAAAATCATGTTTACCGCATCCGATAAGCTCCCATCGTAGTGAAACTTGGTTGTACCATGTTACCGGATGCAAACTAAATGTGCGTGCAATAATTGGCTCAGCAAAAGTGTTTGTTACTTTATCATAACCGTTAGTATTGCCTTCAAATATGGAACTGTTCGCATTTTCGTTTCGAATGTTTACCATATCATCATATATGCCCGCGTCTATAGGAAAGACATATGGACATTTGGTTTAGTTTAAATCTATATACAATCGGTCATTCATTTTAACAAAATGTATTATATGACAAAATCTATCAATGAATTATGAATCTTTACAATCGATTTGTTACATATCATATGAAATGATAATAAACTCACAAAATAACAACATTTACATGTTTTACCTGAATGCCCGTTTTTCAATAGTTAAACGTAAGGTCACACACATGAAATCAATGAACAATCTTAATGAGAATATTTTTTTTTTCAAGTCCATTCCTTACATATCATAAACGAAGTCACCCATGAGTCTCCGACCAGATTTCCCAAGGTTTGAACCTGGTCGATGACCATAACTTTCTCGAAATCGGCCATTAGCCAGGGAGATTCATCTGATATCGATGCCGTCCATCCAATAGTTCCCCGTAGCAAAGATATACGTGATTCATTTGTGCCAAAACCAGGCATGGAGCTTGACGCACTAAGTGCACTGTCAGGAATATTGTCTCTCGCACCAGATATTAGCAGACTCGTACACGGGTTTTCTAGTTCATCAGAAATGTGGGAATGTATGTATGAATATACATTTCATATTATGAAATGTCAAAATAACAGTGTTTAATAACTGAGAACGGATTAAATAAGTTTCATGATGTAATAAAACGGTTTGTGAACCGCTACTAAATAAGATTCTGTAGATATATGATATCACCTTAATAAATTATGTAATAAGTGTTTCCGTTTAATAGGGATACTGATATATATTTTCAAATGATTGTTCTAAGATAATTTTATTAAGCAATATACTAAACATTTTACTTGTTGATTTGCTGATGAAATAGTTAAACCTTTTTAAAATAAGAATCATGTTATATGAACACAGTTTGTTTATATTCTTAAAAGTGTAAGGGTATACAAATAAGTTGTTTTATAATGAATGATAAAATAACGATTCATAAAATAAAAGTATTTAACTAACCATTACACATTTCCACATTGCAAATGTAAGGCCTGAAACTCCCCTCATCAAGAATAACACATATTGGAACGTGATGAGCCATATTTCTGGCCCAGCCGTCAACCAAATCAGGCAAAACCCTTTAAGCATATATTTATTAAATAACAACTGCATAGCTTAATACATTGAATTCCGTTCTTCAGATCCAAATCAATAAAGACTCAAATTTCGTATCATCGTACAGCAGAGACTTATAACTATGAATTTATAGTGTTTTAGATAAAATGAAAACAAATGGCTGTTTTTAAAAAGCAGAGTTCTATCTATCTCTACTAATCCGACACCTCAATCGCCTTTCGATTACCTGCATTTAGATCCAGCATTACTGTATGTGCGCTCAGGAAACGCATCGATCGGCATTAGATCAGCTATACCCGGGTCAACGCGTTGGCGGAATTTTTCCCAGTTTACACAGGGTCGACCCAAGTTGCTGTAGCTCACACCGCCACTATATTGAACCTGCCTCGGGGGCCAGCAGTCATCAGTCGCTGTTATAGGGCGATGACACTATCTATTAGCATTCGTATGTTATTTTTGAATAGTGCATAGCTAATAAAGTGTAGTATTTCAGTATGGTACGTTTAACGTAGAGCTCAAAAATTATGTGACGCACCATATTTGGTTTTGTCAATCAAAGAAAAAATCAAATTGGCTATGTGAGACCATTCCTAACAGGTTTTGATTCTTTATTCTCAAAAAAATATGAAATTTGCTATTTATTTACAAACGGAGTTGCGTTATATCAATTCGAGCTTCGTTAAATGTGAGGAAAGATGTTAAAATAAAGAAACCATTTTAAATATATTTGACCGTAATTGATGGATTAATAAAATCGAATTGTATGTGCCTATGCGTCAAAGCTTATAGCTGTTATAATTATTTTCCACAGCATTTGAGAGTAATTCAAACACATTATTTTATTATTTTCACTATAATCAGAATGCGGTTTTATGTTGAGTATATATCCAATTATTCTAATTAAAAAACATCCAAACACTCTATCGTATACAGTTGAACAGTACAAATCAATGACTTTCTTTTTTCACACAGTAACACTCCCTTAGGTATCTAAGCGGCAAATATACTGAATAATTGCAATAATAAAAATTATCGTACTGTCCATTCAAAATGAAAAAGAGTGTTGGAATATAAAGCTATGGATATTGATATTCGTGACATATGTCGGTTTTGTTATTTTATAGACTAGCCAAACTCGAATTTTGTAACTTCTAATGTATTTTCCGAATGTTCAATATCATCACAATTTTCTTAAACGAATAGTTTCAAACAATATGGGTTATTTATATCGATAACATAGAAATAATGGCTGAAAGTTCATGATAAAAAATATTTTTGGTGAAAGGGATAGGATGCTGTTGGTATACTCTTTCGGCTTAGACATAGCAATGAATAAAACATCGATTTCTTTGCTCATCCTTAACGTTTTACATCCACAATTTATTATGCCGAAACTAATTATGTACATCTGTTTTAATTTTATTTTTTGACGCTCATATCCATTCATTTAACCGCATTGTCGTCTTTATATCACCATCTGTTATATTTTCAAACATAACCTTAAGTTATTTTTTCAAATGTGAAATATCCAGCTTATTGCCGTTTTTATCATTTATATCAGGCGCATCAGCTCAAGCTGTAAGGGTTTCATCAGGACATCCTACTAGCCGGGATTTTATGCCCACAAGACAAGTCTTTATTTTATGCTGTAGCTACCTTTATTGCTACCAAAATTATAAAAAAACTACACACCCGTGCATTATCACAAAATATAATGACCAGGAATAATACCCTGAATACTTCTCCATCCATGCTATAACAGAATTTGACAAGTATATGTGTTATATATCGACAAATAACATAAAATATGCCAGAGTAATTGATAGATAGTAGATATATAGTAGATAGCAGATAGATAATAGATATTGCATTTCACTGCCTACCTATCTCACAAAACATTCCCTTGTAACCCTCAAAGCAAAGGCAAATAGGATATCTGTTTTCTTGACATGTTCCGCCGTGAAGACATATTAAGTGATTTTCCAAGCAAAATCGTCCATTGGCTTTTATGGTAGAAAATGTGATTAATTAATTATTGTTCTATTTGTAAACCAATTATCTTTAAATGTTCAATCAACCATCATGGATCTTTTGTTTCAACATTATATATTTATTCATTTAGTTTACTCGTCCGTGTTGAATCCTTTTGTTGACATAATACATCAATTATAATTAGACAAAAAATAATATGAAATTATCACATGCTATTTCAAATAACACAAATACTGCATAATTATTTCAGAAAATTTTAGATTTTAGATTTTTCTATTCATTTGCAGATAACTTAACTGAAGTATGGTAAAAATATTAAATATTCATTATTTCATTACGTATTTATCATTATGCTTTATCACAATTGTGCCTTCATCATAATTGTTTATCTTTATACTAACCTGGACACGAAGGAATATTACAACTCATTATTTCGGTGCTTGGTATATCGGAATATCCAGTTCGATAGTTTGAGATGGTATAACACCAAGGTCCACTTATTTGATAATCAGGATTTCTATATGTTTGAACAATAAAGAAGGTAACAAACTCATCGTATATTTAGGCATTCATCAACGACAATCACAAAACCGATATCAAGGGATTAATTTCAATTCTAGTTAGAAGACGTAGAAGTAAAATATTTTAACATTGCTTACGGTATAAACGTGATTAAACATGAAAGGCCATCATTAAATTATGAATGTTTGTTTACAAATGATTCTTTTATACTTATTGGTAGTAAGCAGCAGGTATAAGCAATATTTTCAAAAGGCTTATATTAGCTAAAGCTGAGCTAAATGTAGCATAATATATCATGCTTAAGTCTAATTAACATTCTAATATATTTCAATATGCTTTCATTCGCATAATTTTGACATTCAGAAAAATGCATTAACACCAACACTTTTTATATATGAACGATTCCTTCCACAAATGTAGTCTGTACAATTTTCTCACATAAAAAGGGTTATTGATCTACATCAATACTTGATCATGTCATTTGACAAGAGATACCTTGTCCCTTTATGTATTAGTGCATTATATACTGGATCTTTTCATTGATTGATGTCCAATTCAAAAGTACTCGAATGACCCTTCTAAAGCAATTACCTGCACCTGGAACCAATTGCCTCTATAGATGTATCTGGGAATAAGTGGGCGTCGTTGTATATATGTTCGGAATCGGGATCGAATCTGATAAACATTCGTTGCCAACTTGCGCAAACGCGACCATCTTCTAAATTCACTGACATTTCACCTGAATCATAAATATTTTAATAGAATTAATAATAAATTAAAAACATATATTTTTGTCATATAGCGATCACATGTTGTTTCTGTATTACATGACTGAAATCTGACAAGCTAAATTAGCTCTTGTGAGTGGACAAACAGTGTATTCATTTACATCTTCAAAAAACCCTTTGAACATCGTAACACACGGTTAATGCAAATTACCAGTTAGTAAATAACTTTCAGTTATTAAGTTAAGTTTGTTTTTCAAATAATAATCAAATATTATAGATTCATAAATAATAATGAGAAAGGACAGCTATTTAGAAAATAGGAAATCCAAAAATAATGTGGATTTATGATTATTAGTTTTAAAATGTTTATTTATGAATGATATAAATTCAAAGAATTCGTTATTTGTTTATTGTTATAACCTACTGGACAATGGTTCTTGCATTTATTAAAATATTGGTATTGGGTCTATAAAAATTAAACCAACCATTGTATTGGAAATCTAGCGTTGAACAATCTGAGGTGTTAAGAGCTGAAATAAAATATCATTTGAATAAAGGTAAATTGCTATATGTTTCAGTATTGATGTATCTTAATCATTTAACAGGCGAAATGAATTTAGATAAAATGAGCAAAATTATGATATTTTATTCATAAAACAAGTAGTTGCTAATGAGTATGCTTGGCCGAGTAATCGAAAAAGTAAAACTGCTCAACCTGAATCAATTATAAGTTTACTAATATATACGTGATATGATTAATGATGCATTGTCCATTCAGAGCTTGGCAAATTGATTTATAGATTATTCAATTACTCACTATTGCATTTTAAAGCGACACATTCGCTTAGAAAGATTTGACCTCCGGTGAATGCAAAACATGTAGGATATCCATGAAAGAAAATATCGGTCCTTTTATGTAAAGATAAAATCCATAAGCGAATACAATAAGCAAAACTTATGTAAATTAATCATTTGATTTGCAAAATGATTTGATATTAAAATATCATAACTGTAAACGGACATGTAACATAAATGTTTTTCAGAACTGAAAAAAAAACTGTCTTACATCATAATCACATAATAGATAATGGTTTAGGACTTGATATACAGTACATATCATATATTTATACCTGCAAAAGTTTCCATCATTTTCATCTAGTTCATCCAAAAGCACACCAAAATACGAGTCTATCGTATGGTCTTCTGCAATGACAAATGATTATGTTTTATGATCACAGAGAAATAAAATATCATTATTTATATGATCAGTAATAAATTGTTATTCATGATATCATATAAGTATACAAATATATATGTATATATATTTGTATACTGAATAATGAATTGTATAATGAATCGTATAATGAATTGTATAATGAAATAATTATACATTGCTTAGTGTAATCTACATTTGAAAAGATATCTTTCGCTAATAAAA
>LQRL01074994.1:0-10817 GCA_001703475.1 Hydroides elegans
CCTTTGCTCAAGTCGTAAGAGCGATGGGGCAATGGGGTGAACCCGGGTTCCAGTCCAGATCAAGACACCTTGAATTTTTCAAAATCAATATATTTTTTTTCACAAAATATGATATCACTACACACCCGGTCCATATCACAAACGATATGGACCGGGTGATATTGCCCTTTAAAAAACCCATTATTTTCCACCATCCATATAATAAACATATATATTTTCTAATTTTACACCCGATGCTCGAGCAATAAAAATCATTCGTTCACCCGCACGAAAATAAAGGATTGATCAATAAAAAAAAAAAACAAATATAAATTTATACCGTTACAGATTATTCCAAAAATAAGATAATAACATTTTAACAAGGTGCTTTGAAGCGCCTTCAAACCATGCTTCAAACTGCCAACATTTTTGTGTAATTGGAACCACGACCTTAAGTGGTTTGAAGCTAGTTATGAAGGTAAGTTTTATCAATGTGCCCACATCATTTAGCGAAACAAAATATGCTGCATCTTCTCTGAAACAGCGGTCAAAAATTGAACTATTATTCAGGACGGACGAGTCATGATTAGTTCATTCAGGGTAGCAAAGAGGCCGAAACAGAAAACCTATATAATAGTTTTATCAATCAAGTATTATGGTGTGTAAAAATGTCGAAATTATTTACGAAAAGACTACTGCATGCCAGTATTCCCATTCGGCAAAATACCACCCCAGGACGTCAAAGTCACATTGTTTTTTTTGTTCGTCGCGGACGTCGGCAAAGAAACCTTAAGGTGTAGACACATAGGATGAAACAACCCTTTTCTGATGGTTGTTTCCTTATAAAAACAACCATTTTTCAGGCGCGGATCCAGAAATTATTGAACCTGGGGGCGCAACTGTATAAATTATCAGGCTGAACCGGGGGACGCACATTTATTTTTTTGTCTTACATATAACAGCGAACAGGGGGGCGTGCGCCGGGTGATTTGTATGGTAAATCCGCGCCTGTTTTTTGGCATTTCGTAAAAGGACACACCTTCCAATGGATGTCTGGGCCACTTCATTTTCAAGTGTGACGTTTATAATTATTACGTAACATTAGCGATTTAGAACAATTAGAGAACAATTGCTTGGTTCTTTTGTTTGTAATTATTGCGTTTTGAATTTGTTTGTATCAAGAATTCATATAAACTTTTACAGTTTTAAATAAACAAATAACTGATATTTAGCCAAGGATGTTTGAAAAACATAACGCTTATGCAAATGGTTGTTTCCTATGGTTGTTTCATCCAAAATGGTTGTTTCATCCAATGTGTCTACACCTTTAATGCGAATAATGGGTCAATCAATGACGTGGGATACAGAATATGAGCTATTAAGAATTCTATTAAGCAATTGTCCTAATATTGTGGTATACAAAATACATGTATATACAGTGCTCACAACTCATAAGGGATATTGTTTTTAAAAATATATTGGTCCAATTATTTTAGAAGATCTTAACCAAAAATCATTCGTATGTATAAGAAATCAATCAATTCTTTATCGATTAGTATCTATGCATAAAAAATAAAACATCCAGCATTACACAGTCATGTGTAAAGTGTTCCCAAACGTTACCAGGTCGAATTTTTATTTCCACAGAGGTTACTTTGCTGGTAGTCTATATCTTATTTCTTCGTTGCCATAATTTTAATCGTAAAATGTCTGTTGAGGACTCTGTTATGACTTTCTAGAGAAAGACAATCAAGATGGGAGAAGAAAAGAGTGATATCTTTCTGTTTTGCCCTTGCAGGATCCTACCCCTTATTGGAGCGATACTCGATCCGGCATTGTGATTCGATATTCAAAAGTCGGGATGTTTTTAATGCATGTATTTCTATGTCAAAAACTTAAAATTACTTTGAAAAAAAATCGAAAACATACCAAAAACCTCCTCAAAACAATCATGGTAACGTTAAAATAGGATACCAGTCTATACTTCTTTGCGAAAAAAACGTTGTTACACCCGGTAACGTTTGGTGACGCTTTACGCATGACTGAGTAAACTTGATCACTTTCTGTTTTACATAGTGAGTGTAAAATTGATTCATCTCAAAGTTATGAAAGCCTGTTTGGTTCACATCCTTAAAATATTGTAGGATAAAATTTTCAAAGACAATATTCCTTATGAGTTGTGAGCACTGTATTCAGTATCCATATCACATTTTTTGGAAGTCTATTAAATAGTTTTCTGCGTGATACTGTTACCAACGTAATCCAATAATATAATGCTCGACATTGATGCCATTATATATGTCGCAGCGAAAATCTAATTTTCAGTGAAATTTTAATTTCGCTAGCGAAAGATTAATTTTTCGGATCATGTAAGTTTTTTTTTATGTCGAAATGTTATTTGTAAGGCTTTTAATCACTGTTTATCTTAAACATATGTATAGAAATATATTATGGGTGTTCTAACCAATCCGTCCAAAGCCTTTTATGGAGTTCTATTCAATAATGTAATCGGAATAAACCGCTTAATCCCCGAGTTCAGTTCATGACTCAACTCACGGATAATCCTATCTGTGCTTTATGTCACTGATACACATAATTGGATCAAAAGATACATGAAACATAATCATTTTAGGCCAAATCCTAAATTTTGACTGTTTAAGTATTTTAATAGACTATTTTTTTTTCAACATCATCAGAAAAATTAATCTTTCGCTAGCGAAACTATAGTTTCGCTTATATAAAAGTTTCGCTGCCACATACATGTATATATTATTGTGACTTAGACTATCATAAATTAATCATGCTACAAGCATCTTCATGTTTTTTCATTCAAGCGAGTATTTTTATGAAGTATGCACAAGAAAACGCGGAGTTTTTTTTCTGACGGTTTCACATTTTTCACATTTTGTTCATATCATATATAAATCATAGAAATGATCTCACAGAAGAAAAGCAGCGTTTGAAACACAAATGTAAGCACGTCATACAAATTTAACATTTATCATATGCGAATGTTAATCATATATTGTACCTCGTTAATCTTGTATTGGATTAATTGAATGTTTGATACTGTCCCACTTCTCTCGCATCTCATTTGTATCTTTAGCACTTATTGCAAATTTCAAACGAGGTTCAATCTTAGGCGAATCTTCCTTAGCATTCACCCCATAGCCCCGCTCACATTTCAGCGTCACATTAAGTGGTATAGTGAGAAAGCCAGATATAAATGCATCATCAATAAAGTAGTCCTGCATATGTTGCGCGATAAGAAATAGTTCCGCTGCCATATCACTCGTAATAATATAAAGCGGCCCGTCCATGTAGACAGGCCGTCGATCGAAGGGAAACTCATTGCAAGACGAAAAGAATTTGCTTCTTGGTTGTCTATGAACTGGTTCCTTATCGTTACAGTGGCCAATCATTGCGCGCCGGTCCACATCACTACTTCCGCCGTTGTCTTCGCCATTTTGAATCTCCATAGTAACGCGATCGTGTGATTCGCCGTCGCCATTTTGAAAACTGAAAATAAGTCACAATTTAACATATCGATCTATTATTTTTTTATGGGCGATTATCATTTTTCTAGGTCAGGTAAAAGTATAATAAAGTACATGTCTAATTAGTTAACTAGTTATTATAATAACTAGTAAATTGAGACTATGACAAAATGCATTCCAGAAAAAGCTCAATTATGTCAAATTAAAACAATATAGCATCAAGAGCTGATGAACATTTTAGATCCTTGGACAGACGTAAAAATAACAGATAAGCTAAATCACTAATGTAGATTCACCTTATTATTTTCATATTGTCATTTGTTAACCAATTGCATAAAAGCAGAAATGCATGTGCTATATTTCACATTCTTCATCTTAAATCAACTTTGAACATGTTTGAACCCATTTAAACTTCCATGTCGCTGAACATACCTCTTATTTGTTGTCGCCCCAGCAACGCGATGACGTAATTCCGCATAGAGCCTTGGAATGTTCACTACAAGGTCATCGTCCGCTTTAATTATATATCGCGCATGCGCACAGTTATTAGAAATCCAACGCAAAGCCATTCGTGATTTGTAGCCCAAAGTTTTGTAACTTTCCTCGAACTCTCCCTGTAAAATATCGCCATATGAGGCATGTTCTCTCCGGACGAGATCGTTCATGGTTTCGTTTTTATGTAATCCGAATAGAAACAGTTGTTTTATGGCGGTTGGAATTGCTATGTAACCATGGTTATATAACCATGTGGAGTTTCCCCATGTTTCGCGAATAGCAATACGTTCTGCGATATTGCCGTGGTAGCTAAGGGTTATAGTCACAGCGAATGTTGATTCGTCGCAGAAATAAGGATCGGGTGTCAGTATCTCACGGTATGTATATGGATTCACAATGTCCTCATGTACGCGAAAGAATTCATGAGGGGCCGGTGACTTGTATTTCTGCTTAGAACAGTGCATCGTGGTTTGACTTGTCTTTAGGAAATGTGCGTCTACGATAGTTTTATATGTGGATTCCATATTCTTGTCTTGAGTCAGTGTCACATAATTCGATATCAGCGAAAGCACATTTTCAGACAATCGTGTATCATTTTCAAGTGAAGCTACGACTGTTTTCCGCTGAGCAGGTATTTTCTTGTTTAAACTGTGGTGCTGTAGCTGCAAAACATCTCCGGATCGGGTAAAGTCCTTTTTAGAGCCTTTTCTGTAAACAAATATATATTAAGAATCTAAATGTGATAATTCAAAAATACAAAGAAACATGTTTAACATACAAGAAACCCTAACCACTCATAGCAAATCAATCCTAGCCACACGAAGGCAGTTTGGATCGGTAAGAGCGGTGAAGATGACCATATACATGTATCGTCAGAGAAAATTACTTTTTTTACCTTTGGTGTGGCCAGGCCCTCCATCGCTGTCCATTCTGTGATGTTATTCTTAAACGTAGCAAATTAAACTTAAGGTACATCGTAGTTTATTAAAAGAGAAAAATAGGGATTAAGGTACAGATACATGTATGCGTTTGTGGAATATTTCTGCTGCACAGCGATATTGAAAGAAAACATAGTGAACACTGCGATTGCAATATCGCAGGGTTTACTATATTTTCTTTTTAATATCGCTTCGTCGCAGAGAAATTCCAAAACCGCATGTCTTTATCTTTAAACTTTCGCCTTGGCTTCCAATATATTTCTCTAATAAAGTGTTTAAAATTTAACTTATAAAAATATATCGGACGTAGCATACGTGCACGTCCTTTCTGTAGTGGGGTGTTTTACGAAGAGGGTTGCCTAAAATATCAGACTAGAGGTACGGAATACGCAACATATTAATGGAGAGACTCAAAAGAAATAGTGTGAGAGAAAGCTTAGCGTTTGACGTGATTAGTGACGACAAATTCGCTAATTTAATGTAACCGCTCCCTTACCAATACTTTACCACTGTTATCTACTCCACTTATTTCGTTCATTTATTTTGTTATCATGCCGTTTATAAATTTTATGTTATTTCTCTAACTGTTTCTCAAATACTTGAATCGATTTATATAGGGCTCGATTGATCCAGACGTTCCATAACTCATGTATATTTGAATATTCAAGTATTATATCCTATATCGTCATAAGGGGACTAAATTATTAATTGATTTTATTGCTCCAACCATTCAATAATTTATTAATTAGTAAGAAGTCAAGCTGATATTTAGTTATGGTCAATATTCTGCTCCAACTTAGGTCCATCTGGCCATCATAGCCGAATGGGATAATTATGTAATCGATCGTTTATTGGCTTTCCAATTTCCTTGGTATTTAGTTAAGTCATTCTCAAATATGTTTGGTCTTAGCTCAACATAAGATTGAAACTACTAAAAGCTCGAACAGAAAACTTTCGTGAACAGTTTTAACGTATGACATATTTAATATTTTAAATATGAATCTGCCATGTCTATATATTAATATACGCTTATAATTGTTCAAACATTATGAAGGATTTAAAAAATAACGAGTTTAATGGATCTACATGCTAATGAAAAGTGCTCCTCCACTTTCATGCAAATTGATCAGTCTAGACGAAAAGGCCGCGATCAAATATTAGAAATATTGTTGAATGCATTTACAAGTACATTAAGTGACAGGTTTTTATCCTGCATTTAACTTTTTGTTTTTATTATCATGAGAGAAAATCCATTTATTCTAGACAGTTATTAAAGATTGGAAGTGTCTGCAAAAAAAAGACAAGTTTTCTACATTAAGCTTCCGTTATCTCGTTTTGCAAACATGGGTGGTAGGGCAAAAGCCGCTTAGATCAAAAGCCCCTTAGGGCAAAACCCCGCAGTTTGGGCAGCTAGGGCGAAAGTCCACTGATACTCTAATTTTCACATTTTCATAATTCATGAAATATATCGAAGATATGTTTTTTTATACAAGCAAGCAAAAAATATGAGAGCAACTAATTCACAAAATGTCACAAAAATGTCTCATTGTTGTCTTACTAATTGATCGAAATAGCCGGTTTCCTACATGGATTAACCGTTATTGCTATTGATTGAAATATTCACTAAAAAATGCAATAAGCGATTCGAATATAATATTTTTAGAACCGTAAACACAAAACCAATTATCCAAAACATTAACCAAAAAAGAAAGGATAATACAAATAGGAAATATTATGGAAAACACGGGTCTTTCCCCATAGCTTCCAAAATCGTGGGGTTTTTGCCCAAAGGGGCTATTGTCCGGCCACCGCGAACATGTACGTTTTGTCTTTTTTTAAATATCAAAAGTATATGTGTAAATAGGGTGCCAAAAAGTATGACATTGAACTGAACGACAGGTTAAGAACAGTGTGTCTCAATCGAGTAGCTTTTATTATGAAATATTTATTATATTTATTATTTATTGTTTTCACCCCTTTCTACATGAATCTTTTATTTTTATTATTTTTTTTTTTTTCTTACATCAATTTTCGACTTTACTTATATAAATTCATATATAAACTGAAGTGATAAAAGCATATCTTTTGCAATGAACTTGTTTTCCTTTTTTTTTCTACATGAATCTTTTTTGAATGTTTTTTACATCATAAAAAAATATGTTTTACAATAAACATTTTTTTAATTAATTTTTTTTTTTTACAACAATCTTAAACTGTTCAAGCTGTTTTCTTTCAAAACCAACAGAACGCGCATAAATTCGCGCTAAACCCTTCAATTTTTAACCAATCGGTTCCTAAGAATACCTGTCATCTTCCAGTCGTACTGCAACCGGTGGATGCAGCGTGTACATTAAAAGTGTGCTACAAATAAAAACCGCCGTTATGTATCCACATCCGCGCCAGCGGACCCACGACGTATGCATTTTTTTAATAATTTACAGCTCTGCTTCACATGAGTGTTCCTTAGTAATATTTTGCATATAATGTCGCGTTCACCCGCTCACAAATACACTCTTTTTTAAAAATGATTTTGCGTTGTTTCCAAAAGAGTATTTATCCGGACTTTTTTATTCTTAGTACTTATTTCGCATATAATGTCGCGTTCACCCGCTCCGACAAAATATACTCAAAATAATAATAATCCGCTCCAATAATCTACTACAAACTCAAAGCCACTGTGTGTTTGAAAAAAAAAGGAATAGTAAATAAAACAGTGTATTTAATCCGTTCTATTCACTGTTATATTTTGCGTTTTTATTTGAGGTGAATGCGGCGGTTTAAATATTTTAGCACCTCCTGTCAGCTTTTATTTGGTTCTATTAAGCTTTTAAGTCTCCTATTTGCTCTAACACAGATTTAAAAAATAATAATTTTCTTAGTTTTATCTTCTTTTCGTGTTATCCACATAGCCTAGTCATTTACTTGTTATGTTGTTGTTTTTATAATTCACATGTAAATAGAATTCTACGTTTGTAGCGCATTAGCTACATGACCAAAAGCGCGTAACAAATAACACTTAACAATATATAATAATAACATGTCTTTCGATAATCCTATTGAATTATAGCTCAATTGATCCGGGCGTTTTACAGACAATCTTATTCGAGTATTTCAGTACTATGACAGGAGTATCCAACCATTTTTTCTTTGAAATATTTATTCTGCTGGGATATCTATCTTGCTAGTATTTTCCCGGAACAGAATGAATTTCAGATACCTTTTCAATATATCTAATTTCAGTAAGTTAGGTCAATAGATTGATATTGTCCATTGATTTTTTTTTGTGTGAATTAAGATAATAACACGGAAATATACTGATATTTGTGAACTTTCAGAAGCGCATTTAACATGATAGAATATTAGAATTTTATATAGATTATTTCTATTGCTCTAATAATTCATTGTTCATAATTGATATCGGGTTAAGGGCTAACCCCGATCATGTATAAGTAAATATTAAAGGTATATTAAAAAGTTCATGTCAAATTTAGACCCTTATATTTCTTAAACGAAAAATGCAATCCAAAATGTTTTGGTATTGCATTTTTCTATGAGAAATAGCGGTTGATTAATAAATATGTTATTTCAAGGCCTTTAAATTAAACATATATCAAATAAAAACGTATTTATGACTTTTTTCTCATTTTCATTCCGAAATAATTGAGCCTATCCGAATAGGGACTGAATTCTTTCGGTCAGGGTCTATTACAGGAGGTATGTCCAGAACTCGAATATGTTCACCGGGGTTCACCAGGTTCGCTAGGTTCACCAAACATTTTATAGAATATATATAAAAGCGTTGCGCATGTTCGGTGGATCACCAGTGAATGGTAGCACAATACCGGTCGGTTCGCTACGTTCGCTAGGTTCATCAGTGAATGGCAGTACAATACCCGTTCACTACATTCGCTAGGTTCACCAGTGAATGGCAGCACAATACCCGTTCACTACGTTCGCTAGGTTCACCAGTGAATGGGATCACAATTACCGTTCACTACGTTCGCTAGGTTCACCAGTGAATGGTAGCACAATACCCGTTCACTACGTTCGCTAGGTTCACCAGTGAATGGTAGCACAATACCCGTTCACTACGTTCGCTAGGTTCACCAGTGAATATGGTAGCACAATAGCGGCCTATTAAACAAAATGTATTTGTATCGCAAATTTATTGCTAAAGGCCAAATCTTGATTTTGCACACATGAATAATAAACTCATTTTAAAATAATGAAATATATGAAATATGTAGGAAATGAATATTCGAAACTCCATCTGTTTACATACGGGATGGATATTGATTAGATATAATTAAAAACGGATATAGCATTTTTATCATGATAACATAAACATTTGATTACGGGTTTGATGCAATGTATCAACAGATACGAACCTTTTTCTTGAATGTACAATGTACAATAGAATGTGCATTTAATAATGGGTATATGACAAGATATCAGGTTATTGAAAATATCATGTATTCTATAAATTAATTGTTTATTTTTCTTAATATGTTCATCATCATTTTCTTCGCGTCATTTATATTTATATTTTCAAAATGAATCTTAACTTGCTTAATATTGTAAGTGTAGAAAACACCCGAAAATCACTGTAAATATTCAAATTATTTATTGCGTCACGAATGCTAAACGCTGTGACGTAAACAAAACATGGCATTTAGCGAGGACTCGTATTGTGACGCAATAATTATGTATGTCATTCTTTCGCTTCATGCTTTGGTGAACCTAGCGATCGTAGTGAACGGGGCAACGACTCGGTTCATTGGTGAACGTAGCGAACGTAGCGAACCATAGATTTGACCTGGTTCACTGGTGAACCTAGCGAACCTAGTTAACGCCAGTGAACATTATCTAGTCCTGGACGCTTTTGTTAAGGGTGTATTTACACGGGAGCAAACTAGCCTTCAAACCAAGCTTCAAACCAACTAAGGTCAATGCGGCACTTAATTTTTCATTTCTTAAAATTATTTATTCTTATCGGCTTCAAACCACTTCAAATCACTTTTAAACCAACCTCAAACCAAAATTGTGTTCAATACAAGGCATTACGCATACATGGTTTTGGTTTGAAGGCTGGTTTAAAGGTTGGTTTGAAGGATAGCTGAAACCGCTTCAAACCAAAATAAATTATGATATTCGCCGCATTTACCTTAGTTGGTTTGAAGCTTGGTTTGAAGGCTAGTTTACTCTCGTGTAAATGCAGTCGCACCTTGTCCAAAAAGGCAAACATGTTTACATGTGATGAAGTAGAATCTATTGGAAATCAACACAAGTGTGTGTTCCATTTGGTTTGAGGGGGAGGGGGCACCTATGATTCACATAAAACTATTTTAATTTGTATACGAACAATATATCGTCTTTTTATCCTGATAAAGAATTCCGTATAGTTTCAAACCGAAAGCCAAGGAAGGTCATGAATATCGCAAGTTATGAGTGTATAGGATTTCTAAAGTGATGTTCTTTTAATGAAAATAACTAAATTACATGCCTTTAATACAAATGCAAACACAAACGCGTTCGTGCAAACTTACTGAAGCAAAAGCTGAGCAAATATCTGAATGCAAAAATACTATATATATTTATGGCTATCTTTATACTAAAAATAAATTTGTTTCATAAAATACTCTACCTTTTCAACAGTCAAGGGATTTAAGACCTAGAACAGTTGAGACAGGCCACATGTTTTTCTTTATGATTATTTGATTTGTGAAAAGAAAAATAGGTTCGAATGGGTTCAGAGGTTTGAAATTACACCTAGAGTCGACTTTTATCTTAACTTAACTTTTATATCTCATATCTATTTACACAGGTGAACGATATTAACGTTTTTGATAGCATTTTTTTTTTCAATTTCAAATATATTGTCATAGGACCGACTTAGTATCAAACTGTA
>LQRL01075011.1:0-10389 GCA_001703475.1 Hydroides elegans
CATATATGCTCATTAAAGATGCATTTACGCTAAGGAATTCTTGAATATCCAAGGTCTCCGTCAGCTCTACAAAGTTTTGTTGAATCACGTGTAAAATGGCTTCCATGATTCTTGTATCGTTTTACGATTTGAACTACTGTGATGATACTTTCTTTTGGGTTGCGTTGCGTTGGTTTTGGTTCAGCCTTTTCAGTTTTCCTCTTCTTGCCTTTTTTATCTCCTATATGAAATTGTGACCGTTTAAACACAAAATAAGACTTTTGTAAATCATCTATATATTGTCTTTATATATTTGCACATTGTTTTTCCATATTTTTATTGTTAATGAGCTCCTTTTACATTATAAAAATAGTTACTTTTAAAATGTTCATAAAATGCACGTCTAACTCTGTCTTCATCAAGGGTTTGTTTAGTTGCGTTTTTACCATGGCAACGTCACATAAAAATATGTGTACCTGGAAATGGTTATAAAAACACATTTTTGCTGTAAGTGTTTTTGTTGAAATGTATCATAATATGTTTGAAAATACTTTTTTGTCATTTATGATTTAAATATATATGTTTTAGATGATATATATAAAATGAAATAGGTTAGATATTAATAAATACATGTTTAATGATAAAAAACATTGAAAAACGTTGATATTTTCTTCAAAATTTCATTATTTTCTTGCATTTCCTTGAAAATTCCCGGCTGCATTTTTGAATGATTCAGACCTTGTAAAACCGTTATCCCTATGGTAATATTTCACCCATTGAACCCTTGGTTACCCCCTTCCATTGTGGTTGCCAAGTAATGGGTCACTAGGTCTCGATTGTTGATTGTTGCTACAATCAACAAACGGTTGTCATCGTTTCCCACATTTTACTTTGCAGGCTGGAGCTGCGACTAAAAGAACCCATAGAACTACTATGGGTTAATGTAAATCATTTATGTTCAATCTTAGTTCTAATTCGATGTTTCATCAATGCATAACAGTGAAGTAAGCGGTAGCGAAAATGGTATATAAGCAGCTTGAAGCAAGCATCGTTTTTTATCGCTTTGGGAAAAAGAAGTTGCTTGAATCTTCTAAGAATTGCTTCCAAGTGGCCAGGTCACGACTCTAATTAGAATCTAATGGATATTCTGCAAACCTTTATTTCATAAAGCATCATTTAAAATACCATAACAAATTAATAAACATTAATGACCTTCGTTTTGCACAATAGTGGTATCGATAGGACCACTATGCAGCGTGCTAGTGTGACCTCCGACCCACAACTCGAGATGATTGGGCAAGGTCATCACATTCAACTCCTGAGTGATTGTAGCGAACTCTTCGGGCGTATTTACAATAGGGAGATGGGCGCCAAAGTTGGTTTCGCAATAGGTTTGGGCAGCTGACTGTTCTCGGTACACCGCCAACACCAAGATGTAGCTTAGATAGTCGTTTATGTATATATTCGTTGGAGTTGAATCTAAAACAAGAAGAACAGTTTGTACGGGTAACGTGCCATTAAAATATCGCGTGCAGAGATTTTCGGCAAGATGGGCCAAATTGCGACTGTACATAATAGCGCATTTGCTCTTTTTCTATATTAATTTACATAGTTTAAACAAAAGCCTATATGGATAGACAGCAGAATCCTAAATAACCAACCTTAGATCCAAGGCTTCGTTCAAAGGGATTTTACCAGGCGCGGATTTATACATGCGCCCCGGTAGATTCTAATACATACCAAAAAATATGCATTTGCGTCCTGTTTAGCTGTTTAATATTCTTTAATGGCATCCCGGTAAACCTTTTCAGGAACCACCAATGTTTACCTAATTGACACTGCAAGCCGCCATAGCCAGTTTGACATTGACACGAATATCCATCTACGTGGTTACTGCATTCACCACCATTTTGACATGGCGTGGACTGGCAAAAATCTATGCTCTCTGAAAAAAAGCTTATAGTCTATCACACTGGCATGCTATAAATTAGAAGCAAACGGACTATAAATAAATATCAAAATCGACGGACGGACGACGGTCAACGGACGTAAATATCAAAATTAGTTATTAATCCTTAATTGAAACGAGGTTGAGAAAACGAAGATAAGAAGCCGTTACGGCATACCTATCCAGTCCTCTGTTTTTTGCATTTGCAACATACATTCAAAATTTAATTTTTATTTTTATTATACGACCGCATATGTTTTTATGTATTTAACATACAGTCACGCGCATTTCTAACCCAACAACTCAAACGATAAACGATAACCGATAACCGCAAACACGTTAACCGATAAACGATAAACTTTTACCGCAAAACGATAACCTATAACCGATAACCGATAAACGATAAACGATATCTATGAGTGGTATATAAAGAGCTTCACTGTGAGTGCTTATCATAATTCACAATCAAGTTACATCATATAGATTTGCAACTTATTGAATGTCATCTAAACATATTGTTAACATTGCCCTTTTTCAATTCAATATGTCAAGAAATTATTCGCATTATTAATCACATTTGCTATATGAAGCGTTCAGATTCCTCATCATAATGTGTCACTATGGAGAATATAAAAATAGACATGTGGGAAAATTTCACTTAACACCCCGGGGTACCAACCCACATTTATAAGTACAGTGTTTCAATGAGCCGTGTTTACATTAGGCCGACAACTGCTAGCCGATAACCGATAAACGATAACCGATAAACGATATACGATAGACGATAACCGTAAAAACGATAACCGATAAACGATATACGATAAACGATAACCGCAAAAACGATAACCGATAAACGATATACGATAAACGATAACCGCAAAACGATAACCGATATACGATAAACGATAACCACAAAAAAGATAACCGATAAACGATAAACGATAACCGATAAGAATTTTGTTGGGTTAGAATCGCGCGTCACTGTAGAACTTTCTTTAAAGCTGTTCCATGTAAACATGGTGAAAAAATTGCATAAACATGTAACATTGATCCTTTTGAAAACGATTTCACTAACCATTGCAGGTTGGCCCCGAGCGGAAACTCGGACAAAGGCAAGTTGGAGCGCAGTTTTCAAGAACACACGTCCCACCGTATTCACAAAGGTAGTTGTGACACGGACTCGTCACCTCATTAATACCTACATAAACATGCATGGATTTTAATCATAATTTGTCCAAAAAAGAGAATACATTATTTAAATAGCTTCTTACAGTTTAAATGTTTTACAAATATCATGGGAAATTTAGCCATTGGGGTTTAACAGACAAGCTTTCTGGTTAAGAAAAAAATGCTAGAAAAGGGTATATGTACATATGCATACAGTCGCGCGCATTTCTAACCCACCATGAACAACGCTAAACGGTAACCGCTAAAACGCTGAACTTTAAACGCTAAAACGCTTAACAAACACGCTTGCAAACACATATATAGTATTCGAATTCCTCGTTGACAGTCAAGTAAACTATGTAGTCGTAAAAAAGTTCGAGGTTTTAGTGACCGTCGCGATAATATAATGAACGTTTCCAAACGTTATGTTTTGGCGCTTCGTAGGATAAACGCCAAGGTGGATGCAAAGATGTTTCTATACCTTTGTCTACTATTATCAAATAACACAACGTATTGTCGGCTGCCCGCACGGAAAATAACGTTGATTTGAGCGACCGTTATCAAAAGCACCTACCTATGTATATTTCAAGTCCATTTTTACTGATAAATGTATGTTCACGTTGTATGGCTGTGTCTATAGAATAAGATATTTCAAGACACAGCCAACATCCTTCAATAGGATCGTATTCCATGGCTTTACAGTTCAAATCTTGATTGCAATTCGATAGACAGTGTGGAAAAGTCGATGACGAAATTTGTGCAAATAAACATTTTCTTAGCAAATCCTCCATATATCCTATTATCTGTGCGCTGCCAAGTGGAAAACATGGCAGTTCGATATGGTCTTGAATTGTTGATTGATGTACAAGTTTATTTTCTATTGCACCACATTCTAATGACAATCTTATAAAATTGACGATGATAAGAAGAATTAAATTAATATTATTCATCTTTCATATAATTTGCATACAATTATGACTACGATGACCGAATGATGAGAGTTTTAAATATATGAGTTCTAGTTTCTTAAATAATGATGTTAAAATAAGTTCTAGTTAGTTGTTTCATTCTCTCTTCAATTGTTTTAATAAGTAAATAAATTTGAAATTGTTCTATATCTTGGAAGTCGGACTCGTACAATTATTCATATAATGCAATCCATATATTTCAGGCCATTGTTCAGGTATATGTTTTTCATAAGAACAATGTTGATTATCTTTTTCATCTAGTACTGAATAATAGATATCCAGATGAATTCAGGCATAAGAGCGTTCCGTGACATTTCTACACTAATAAATTAACTCGATAAACCATGATGATGGCTGATCTTTTGAATTATTCAAATTTCCTTTTGTGTTATAATGTCGTTATGCATTTACGATTATTATTTTCGATTGTTATTTATATTGTTTCAGTTTAACCTTTTCAGGTGCGTGACATCATTATTAGCGGATTCAACAGAAGAACTGCATGTAGTTTAATATCTTGATAAAATGAGAATTATTGCAGTTATGGTTTGGGCTGGCTAGAATGTAATTATTGCTAATTACATGTATTTCATTAGGGATGTTTTTATATACCGTTTAATTTTACATTCTAAATGTTTTTAACTATTCCATCTGTTTTTGTTAAAAGTTATATTGATGTCGTTTTTGTTTCATCCATTTGTCTCAAATTTGTACTCAATTAATATGAAATGGGTTAATGTCATCAAGGTAAGTTGCCCTAGCTTACATGGAAAAATCTACGTAATGCTGAGATGATATGTTTGCATTTTCATTATATTCGTTATGTATTGAATATCGACATTGCTTCGATAAAGCTGTTGGCAGATTCAATGGTACAACAGGTCCCAATTATCTAGAATCTATTGTGCTCATAATATAACCTTGTCTTACCCATCGCCATTTTCAAAGGCATTTATTAAATATGCACGTGGTTTTTCAGGTAGACGACGCAAGTTGACGCGGCATGGACTGAAAGAAAGAAGGTTAATGTAATGAATAATTAATATGATCCCTGGTCGGGGGGATAAACAAGAGCAAGCGCTGTGTTTCAACTGCAAGATGTGAGTCTACAGCAAACATATTTTGACAGATGCTATCCATTTATATATAGATTTTTGTTAATAGCTTTTGTTATACTAAGTATATTACGAGCAAATATGGTTATGAATTATGAGTGTCTATCATTTTAGGAGGTATTACAAAGCGATTGTCATGGTAACATAAGAGTCAATATGTAAGAGAACCGCGCGTTTCCAAAAATCGACCGACCGTCCGTCTCCAAAAAAAAACCAGAAGATCCTAGCAAAATGTGTTCCTTTTTTGTTTCAAGCTGTCTAGGAGGATTTTCCCATTTTCCAATCTTCAAAGTCTAACAATTATTTGTTTTTTTCTTATTATTATATATATTTATAAAGCGATTTTAGGATGACTTTGTCGCTTTTTAAAATATGTCATTGGATGCCCTTCCAGAGTGAAACTCCTTCAGACTATGTTTAATGCATTTTGGACATAATTGAGTACATTATTGCGTTTCTTTATATGTTCAAAGAGTGCAATACAAATTGTATTGAATTGATAGTATGATAGAAAAATAAAGGTAGCACAACAATTTTGTTTGTTGCTATTGTCATATAACTAATATTTTACCGATTCGACTCGTATACTTTGGGGGCTTTAGATGGGGAATCATTCAAAAATGGGCCTTTGCTTGAATTTATTCATTTTAACTGGTTCTCGCGGAAGAAAATGTAGTTTTTATGAAATATAGTTTAAAAATAGAAATGACGAAAATGAAATCCACTTATACAAGAATGTTTAAGCCTGACCTCCCATTAATATTCAATATGTATCAGGACAGCTAACCCAAAAACCATCTCACCTAAATAAAAATTGGTCAACTCACCCAAGTTCTTGGACAACTCACTCAAGCTTTTGGTCAACTCACCCAAGTATTTTGGACGACTCACCATTTTTTGGAAAGCTCAGCCAATTATTTATTCACATAATATCACAAAATATTCCATATTTTGTATGCAGATGATTCTTATATATAAATATATGAATATTGATATAAATAGTTGATTTTTTTGGGCACATCATGAGGCACGATTCTCTGCAGCGCGACCTGATCGAGGGCATGGTGGAGGGCAAACGAGGAAGTGGGGGACCTAGATTGCAGTTGAGCGACATAATCCAATGGACTGGTTTCACCTTCGTGGATGCTTCCAGATGATAGCGTCTTAACCGAGAGAAACGTATGCGCTCAGGGAATAGAACTTCCAAATGCATTATTTGCTACTCGAAGGATTTTAAAAGGATGATTTTGATCAGTCAAAATTGAGTTGCGAACGTTATTTCTTATTTGGGTGTGGTGTCAAAATCTTGAGTTGACCAACATATTTGGGTGAGTTAGTCACAACTTGGGTGAGTTATTTTTTTCGGTAAGTTGTTTTTTCTTTATGAGTTGTCCGACGTCCAATTCAATATACTGCAGTTGATTCTGTGCCCAACGGATTTTACAGGTTATCTGGAGGAGTGTATAACTCACCAGGCGCGGATCCAGAAAATGTTGAACCGGGGGGCGCAAACAGTATAAATTATGAGACTGAACCGGGGGGGGGGCGCCAATTTATTATTTGGTCTTACATTTTAGGGCGAACAGGGGGGCGTGCGCCGGGTGCGCCCCCTCTAAATCCGCGCCTGTTCACCTATATTCATAGCTTTATTATTTAAAAGAACATATCGTTTTGTGTTAGGTTTGTATCGATGTAAATATCTATGTAAACTTGTATTGTAACCATGATTTCAATATAATAATGTAGTTTAACGTACACTGTATGGATAAATATATCAAATTCAGGTTTATTGCCTTTCAAAATGCAATGTCGCAATGTAGACTAATAACTTATGTGTATGCGTTAACAAAATATCATGCAATAGAATTCAATCCATAAAAATGCAGAGAAAAATTCACATGATAGTAAAAATTTTACCGAAAAAACCTGAGCGTAATTTGAATTGAAGTTTTTGGCTTGATCCATTAGAACGAATCCAGATACATGTATACAATTTTGTTGTGCTCCATATTCCGCAATAGGAAAACAAAAGAAGTAATCGTTATGCGATATAATATTTATAATTTATTTCTTGAAATTGATGAAACTGCGATACGGCTACACTCTACATTTATGCACAATTAAAGACTAGTACATACTCATCTGAAACATAGGCAACGAGACTTTTAAGTTTCATTTTTATACTACAACTACTAAAACTCGACAAGAAGGTTGAACATTGGCCTTGTCTTAAAGTGCAAAATGATTGCATAAAGGCAACAGTGCAGGTTTAGACATTTAATTTTGTTGTGCTTAGAAGTAAGTTACTAGTGTATTACATTATGAAAATACAAAATATTACAAATAACGTGAAAAATGTATTTACATGCATCTCTTTAATGTACAACCTTTCAATATTCGAACCAACAAAGTGGTCGATATTGTTTGAACAAAAATGCGAAATGCAACACGTACACGTATGTGTGAAAAAAAGTTTATAAACAATCTAAATATTTACACAATTTGTTTATCACAATATATTGCTGGTCACAACTGTTTATAGCAGTTTTACATTTTGCAAAATGAGTGCATTGCATTTACGTTGACACGTATGCTGCCAAATGTCAAAATTATTTCAGAAAGTGTTCAACCCGATTTTCAATAATCACCTTTTAAATATATAGCAGAAACAGCTGAGCGTATATTTCTATTTGGGAATGTACATTTTAATTTCCAAATTGTCAACAAAATTTACAAGACACTAGAAATAAAGTGCATTACGTTTCAAATGTTATATAGCAGTATTGGTAAAATGATCGCACTTAAAATTGTGCCGTTCATTTACTAAGGCAATTATGGTCACGGTTTGAACAGTTTCAGAAATAATAATGACAAAACAAATATTTACATCAACACTAAACTAATCTACATTTGAACATCTAAATCTACATGAAATAATCGTGGTTAAATTTGGCAAGTTGGGCTTCTATATCTATTGATTATAACTTACTCTTTTTAATATACGTTTTTATTAATGAATTACGTACAAAAGGATAAAAGTAGCATTGTTATACTCCAAATTTAGTCAAAACATAATCCAAAGTTAATCTAATTTCTTTATTTTGATATAGAAAAAAAAAACTGTTCAGAATATATATCACAATATTGATACAATCAACAGACAATGTTAAAAAATGAGCTATAGACTCATGTTAGACTAATGATATACCGGACAGTCTCAATTTATTAAATATAAAGTTTGGTATTGATGTTAATTAAACAATGAGATTTAAGCACCATATTAAAGTATCCATGGCCTAGCAATAAGAACACATTTAAGTCATTGCGTTCGAATTTTTATCACTGAAAGATATGTGTATAAACGGATATAGTTACATGCATGCTTTAAATGTATATATGAAAATATTATATTGAATAGTCCAGATTCATTTTATATTATCAGGAACAAAGGCCCTGCGTACGCATTGACCTTTTGCATTGGGTGTCACCGCTGACTAGCAACATCAAGCGCGACAAGAATGTTGCAATTTTATATTACGTCATTTCTAAATATCTAACTAAACTGCAAAACGTCACAATTCGTCCCCTTCCGTTTTCACTTGCATAATGAACCGTTGCGCATGCGATACAGGAGTCTGCACTGTGAGCCCTTCGGTAGGAGACGGAATCGGTGTATTATGTAAACTACCCGTCGGGCCATTGACCAACACGTGCTGCCCAATACTGTCCATTGATTGGCCCATTTGTTGCTGCTGTTGCTGTTGTTGCACATGCGCACTTACTACATTGGGGTCGCCACTCATCATGGGCGATAATACAGCACTTCCGCACACGCTGTCGTGATCGGATGGACTTGAGGCGCCATCTAACGAGTTCTGTTGTGAGTGAGTCATGAGGCTCGATTGTAACTGGTTGGATGAAGTGACTATTTGCATGACGTTAACGTCTGACACTGATGTGGCAATGCTGTCGATATGTTGCTGAGCACTGAGTGGGTCGGTTGAGACTAATTCCTGTGGTTGGGAGAAAAAGAAAGAATGCCATTTTAAATATAGACAAAAGAAAGATTCATTTTACTGCTTTATTTAGTAGAATATATCTATTTATATAATAGAATATATCTATACATAGAATGTATCTATTTATAGCTATTATATCTGTTGGTTCAGCGTTTAATGCATCTAACGCGGAACATGAAGTCTAATTAAAAATTTAGTTTTTATTCATATTAAAATTTCCTAGGTTATCAGTTGACCCTGCTAGTCAGCAACTCAATTCAGGAAGATACCAGTTTATAAAACCAACATTTGATTAATGAGAAGTAATAGCGAGAAGTAAAGTCATGTGATAATGTGGTTTTTTTATATACACAAATACATGTTTGCATCATCATTTTATTTATCAAACACAGTTTGAGATGCAGCTCCAATTCAACTAAAATAGTCATATAGTCATATAAAAAGTCATATTTTCCTTTATCAAGTATAATCATAAATTCATAATGATACATTAAAATTTATGCCATAATCTGCCCTCTTT
This sequence comes from Hydroides elegans, assembly GCA_001703475.1. Taxonomy (NCBI): domain Eukaryota; kingdom Metazoa; phylum Annelida; class Polychaeta; order Sabellida; family Serpulidae; genus Hydroides; species Hydroides elegans. Next base: position 9,717 of record LQRL01075011.1, read on the forward strand.
GCACATAATACAAATCAATGGTCATAAGATATTTCCACCTATATCACTAAACTGATACTACCGACTCACACGCTGACATGTAAATCTAAATTTATATATCTAAATATATTGCGATAGCTCAGACAGATATACATAGCCTAACCATATAATTTATCATTATCTCAATTGAGTTCTATCCCATTTCCAATAGTTCCATACCTGTGAATTAGGAGGCAGCTGTTGAATGATATGAGCAGGGACTGAGTTGCTGTGGCCGTTAGGGACAGCTGGATTGGCAGCTTGTGTGGGTGCAGCTGGATTTTGCAGCTGCTGCAGCTGTTGTAGCTGTTGCATTGAGATGTTCTGGTGCAGTGTGGGGTGGATATCGTTATTAGCACCTGTATAGATCAACACATATTTTGTTGAATATTTTGTTGAATTATATGGATGTTTAACGTTGTAGTTAATAAAATAAAAGACTAATTCTGAATTATATTTTTCGAATGATTACTTTCAAGTTAATAATATGTGTCCGCAAAAGAAAAATAATACATCGTTTGTGCATGACATCAAATTCATAGCAGATTCGGTGATATATATATATATATATTTATGCACTTTTACCATATCTATTTTTTTTCCTCTTACAGCAGCAAAAATCAGTATTTGTTATATAAGCTTGGATATCATTATC
>LQRL01075016.1:1862-13782 GCA_001703475.1 Hydroides elegans
GACAATTACAATGTGATTCGAGGTTTTAACTTTGTGAATGCATTTGTGATAAAAAATAACGCTATATTTGTTTGCATTGTTGACAATCATTTTATTCTCAAATATGACACGGATGGACGGAATGTGAAAGTTGTTGCGAATGAAGGCACTGGACTCAAGTATCCAAGTATAGGAGGATTGACCCAAGACAATCATCTTCTTGTTTCTAATCGAGATGGCAGGCAACGGTTTGATTTCATCGATTCTTCCGGAAACATCAACAAACTCATCGATGGCAATTGTCCATGGTTCGCTGTTTTCCAAAACGAAGCAACTTTTTGGTGTATAGATAATGACGTCAAACTCAAAAAGTTTGGGTATGAGTGAATACAATGGCAATAAAAATCACCGTTATTCAATCAAACTTCTTTTCAGCTTATACAGACATTACGATTGTTTGATCAGTCATCATATGATTCATCAAAAATCATAGCCTATCAATTGAAACACTTTTATATTTTGGTATTCGTGGCATTGTTTCTTAGTCCAAACAAAATTACTTAAATAATTAAAAAACAATTCCCTATTATCTTTAGATTGATAGATTTTAAAAATAAAAATGTTTGTGTGTATCATTTTGTCTTTGAAATGGATACATTATTTTACTCTTTAATGGGAATGCTGTGTACATGTTAGTGACCGAACATACACTAGTTTGTTATAGAAAAAACATCTATATTGACGTGCAAACGCTGAATCTGGATGTCTTAAATTGACTGCATCGAAAAATAATCAAAATTTGGAATTCAAGCAAGTGGTTGTCTATGAATATATCACTTATTTAAACAATATGTAGAATATGGTGGTTAAACATGATTATAAGTTTTCATGTTTGTTATGATAATTGATGATATACGAGAAAAGGCCTAAGAGAATATAGCGGGTGTGTTCTTTTAAATTAAATTTATAATGGATTCGATTATTGTGTATTCGGAGTTTTCTCTATTTTTCTTCACATTGATACATACTATAACACGGAATTGAATAACCTCCAAACTATACGTAGAATATGAAATATATGACTAGTGTGCGATTTAAATACTCCCTAAATGGGACTTCAGAATTTTAAGCTTGTAAATTATGGTTTATCGTATGTTTCAAATATGTGTAAATTGTGATTTTAGTGAAAACACTATTGACGCTTAAGGCACCATGCTTTCCGAATTTAGTAAATAGAAAATCTAATTAAGTAAAATCTCATTTCCTTATGCTATGATGTTTTCTTCAATAACATTTTCGTATGCTATGATTTTTTCTTCAATAACTTTCTTATTTTTTCAATCGTTAAAAAAAAAAGAAACACACACTTATTCCTCTTGAATTTGCGCAACTCCCCAAGCTTGTTCACATTTTTTGTCGAAACACAGAGCAATAGTAATCAAATAAAATGCATGTATTTAGGCACATAGTGCTTATACATTGTAATGCACTGTGTTACATGGTTTTGTCTAGATTATCAAGCAGCATAAACAAAATATTTGACATTAAAATTTCAATAGATTTTATTTGAATTCATTGATTTTATTCATTCGAATAAAGGTTTCTCGTTTTACAATAAACTATTACATAATTTAAAGATAAATCGTTTTTTTAGCCCCCAGCCAACCAATTTGGCTGAGGGCTATTGCTATCCCCCAGTCCGTCTGTCCGTCCGTCTGTCCGTCTGTTAACATTTGAGGTACAGTTGTTTGTCCGCGGCACTTTGGTATGAAGCCTTTGTTCCAGGGTACTGAAACTTCACACAGTGAAAGAATATATATTGCAGATGTGCAACGTTGAGGTTTCAGTTTGATCGACCAAAAATTGTCGATATGACGGGGGTTTGAACTTAGACGAATTTGAGATATATAGGGACATTTGTACAGCACAAAAGAATTACTCGTATATTGTGATGTTTTGAGGACTACGTTGTGTGGACGAATATGTAAGGGCAACGGTGTGAGAAAGACGTTGTGAGAAATACATTGTGAGAAAGACATTGTGAGAGAGACGTTGTGAGAAAGACGTTGTGAGAAAGACGGTGTGAGAAAGTCGTTGTGAGAAAGATATTTCTTTTGACCTGCTTCTATTTATTGACATATATTCGTGTCAAAGAATGTTTTGCCTAGGCTGGGGGCTTCGCATCTCTGATGCCTATGTTTCTAATTTAAAGATGAAAAGTTTTAAGAACTTGACCATGGGTTTTTTTGCCAGACGTATTTTAGACGTTTTTCCCTACCTTAGGGATTCAACATTAAAATATCTTGAACTAAATACGTCAGTTTAGACCAAAGATACGAAGTCCTAAAGCTGTCCGGTATCTCTCACTCGGCACATAACATCCTCACCCTCCTTATCAATCAATTTATGTCCAAACGTCCGCGCGAAGCAATAAAGACTCCGCTACAATGTAAAACGTAGAAATCCCGGTGCCATCATCAAATCTTTATTGTCGATGATTTTTCATGAAACGACATATTTACAAGTCCAGAGTACGTCAATAATTGAACGTTGAGATGACGTGATGAAATGTCCTAATTGTGTTTAGAATTTCAAGTGCCCATGTGACGTTCTAAGTACATTTAATATTGGTTGTGGCGTAAATAATCGTCCTTAGAACTTCATCAAAAGACACACTTACCGAAATACTTATTAGTAGGACGTAGGGTATTTCGATTTCAAATAGAAGTATGATAGTTCAGATCAATGTCTATTATATTCCACTTTTTTTTTTAAATGATAGTTATGTCTAAAATGGTTTTGGATTTTAAATATTAATGTTGAAGCAATACAAATATGTTCTAAAAATGTAAATCTCCAAAATCAGTTGCAAATTGCGTATTTATGGTCTTATTGAACCATCTTGTATAAATTTTAGTTTCATTTGTCAAAATCGATCCAATAAATCTATTTGACTTTGTTTGGCATATTATTGGCTACACGTTATGCTTTTCCAACTATTCAAAGTCCCCCTGCCTTAGCATCGCATATTGTCGACTCCGTTTACAAAGACAAGTATTAAGACAAAATTTTAGATATTTGTAGGAATCTAGTATAAGGTGCGGAGAAGTTGGAAAACAGATCTATTTTTCTTTGAATGCAATTGCCGTTATTCTTATTAACATTTCATTCAAATTTATTTACCAAGCTATGCCTGATAAACTGTAGTAATCATTCATTGTGTTAGCGCGAAGTGAAAGACTATTGCGCATTCAATCGCGTCCATTTGTCTGTCGCTGGCAGAAAAATTTCGGTTATTCAAATAATGTGTTTTTGTTGTTTTTGTTTGACATATGTTCATGGTTTTGGTGATTTGTTTTAAAAGCTGATTTACGTACTTAGTGTGATTTTTTGTTGATGTAGTGGGGTCGTGAGGAAATATTTATTTGTGAGAAAGACCCAAATTTTCTGCTGCCCATCCGTTCATTATATAATATCTATATGTGGAGAAGGCATTGATTAGAATCATTAGACGAGGACGCTTCATGCATGAAATGTTTAAGATGTTTCGGGTTGTAGAGAGCAGCAAGGTCTACTATATAAGATGTTTTAGAATATTTAGACGTTAATAAATGTTTTTAAAAAATGAAAAAAAAATCCACGCATAAGAGCCACAAAAAGTATGTGTATATTTCCTTAATAAAACGCTTAGGTCTTATTTATCATTGCAGCTGTAAGCACAAGTTCCACATATGAAAAGAACGAGTCCCAAGAGAACGTACCACATGCCACTGATTCGGATGCGATCCCTCCAAATAGTACGTTTGCTTTGTGTGCCATTTTGCTTTACTGAAAGTGAAGTTGTAATATATACTGATAATAAGTAATATTCGATTCCTAATGCCCTTAAATTGGTGAAAGAAATAGTCTTGATACGCTCAAGCGGATTTTGTAAATATAATTTTAAAGATTCTTATTCAACTACCTTTGCATTGCAGAATAGTAATAATTGTTACTACAATTTATATAATATAGGTATACACAGTTAAGACGATGTTAATCTTAGGCGTTAATACACAAATAAGACATTTATTATGATTTCCCCGCCTATAGATACCACAGATATTTACGACCCGAATTTCGGTGGTGAGACGTCTCGCAGTCGCACTACAAGTGGGCGGGCCGTCAAACGGAAGTACATCATGACTGATGACGATGATAGTGACAAAACAGATGGCAGCGATTATGGCGACCAATCAGGTAAGGGGAAAGTTAATTTGGCGCGTATTGTGTTGGATAAGAAATACGTTATTTTGGCGTATATGTACTGATTTCAAATCAATGAGATTAATGCCAGTCAATTCGTTACATTTATATTAGTTTAGTAAATGTATGTTAGATTTCACCATCAAGTTACGTTGCAACAATAAGTCTGATAAGAAATATATTTATAGGCTTCACATATGAAAATAAACGAAATATCCATTTTTGTGCGTTTAATTGCGTTATTTGTTTAAAGAACCCGAAGACGAGTCAGAATCCGACTTTGATCCGGAGAGTGACGACAGTGACTTCGGCTCAAGTCGGAAATCGAAGAATGAAAATAAAGCAAAGCCTGAACCAAAGACAAAGTCCCCTATTACAAAAGCCGTATCGAGGAAAGTTAAGAAAGATAGTAGCTCACCCGCAAAAGCACCTACATTATCAGGGGCAAAATCAAGTGTACATAATGTAAATAAAAGTACAAAGCATACCGATGTGAATGCAACCAAGACACCAACGAACAAGGGCAACTCTGTATATAAACAAAGTAGGTTTTAACTGTTTTTGTATTTGATGAAAGATTTCATCGGTAAAAACAAAGATGAACTTATGACAAAGCTTAATTTCACAAACTTGTGATAGCTTTGATAGGATCATGTGACTTGGAATGACAAAGTGACATATTGTGTGCATTAGTTTTTTATTCAGTTTTGTCATACAAAGAAATATATGCGATCATTTGCAACCAATGACACCTAAATCTACTTTGCAACATGTTCTATTTAAAAACTGTTAAAAATATAATTGAAAATATATATTTCATCCCGTTTCTGTTAAAAATATAATTAAAAATATATATTTCATCCTGTTTCGTAGGTTCAAGTTTTACCCCAGTTGTGCCTCGATCATATATTCTTCCGAAAACAACACCTAAGACAACGTCACGCCCATCAGCTACCTCAGGTAACAAAACATCGGTTTGATTAACTTTATTTAATTGCATTGTTGTTACATTTATTCTAGTCTTCAATTCTTTGTGTCGATTTGCGGCCATATACAATAATATAACTTAAATGAGCAGGTTATTATGTAAAACATATCAAAAGGTATGCGAAGAGATGGGTCATTGGCATTTAATTGCATTATTCATGTTTTAAAATATGTTTACTTGCATAGATCTAAGGTCACCGCTCCCCGTTTTCTTAGAAAACTGTATACTCTTTTGATGTTAGTCATTTCTTAATTATTGCTGATCCATCTGTTCTTGATGAGCAATGTAGTATCACCCCTACAAATATTGCTTATTTTTTAATATTTAGCTTATTTGGCAGATTGCACAATACTAGCTGTTAAACATATTACAATTAATATAATTGAAAGATAATTATATGGAATCACGATTCCTTGATATAATTTATGTTTTTCTAACAAAATGACCGCTTTAAATATGAGTATATGTAACATATATTCATATTTCTTATTCTCATTTACAGCATCTTCCGTCCGCTCTCCTCTTACCGGCGTGCAAATCAAATCCAACAAATCAAGTCCTGCATTAAAGGCACCACCTTTACGCTCTCCGTCAGCTGCTGGGTTGGGCGGCATACAAATCAAATCCCCTGGTGCCGGCGGATTAAGACTCGGTCTTTCGCGAAATTCGCGCGTTAAACCACTGCATTCGAATGTCAAAGTTCCAAATTAAGTTTTCGGGATATTGGTTAGGAATCATTGTAAATTATATTGACTTCGGTATTCAATTTACTATACAAAGATGTTTTCTTTTGGTTTCATTATCCTCTGTTTCATTATTAAATAATGGTACACCATTTCATAATAGCGTCCATATATATAATGTATAAATGAAATAATGTGGATAAACTTTGTTTGAGCATTTGGGAGTAATGCGTTTGGTTGACGTGTTGTGAAAAAGCGTGGGTAGTGAACAAAAGTACATTAGAATATATTAATCCTTCTTTATGAAAACAAACTTCCGTTTTATTTGTTTGATTGTTTGAATGCATGTACTGTATTCTATATAATCATATCATGACTAGAATACAACTATCATATTAGTATCTTTGAGATACAAGATAACATTTTATTTGGTTTATTATGAATGTATAATACATGCGTTTTATTTATTGTGTTGTGTTTTTCTGCCAGATCATTATACTGATTTGTGTATATCTGTGAAATAAAACGATGATAACCTGAAACGTCGATACTTTTGACATCGATACTTTTGACATATTAATCACTGTATTAAAATGAAACACTTGAATTAAAATTGAATCAACTAATAAAATTATATTATAACAAAGTACACACATATCTGATTGACACTTTGGTTATCAATTAAAAATATTAAGCTGACAAATGAATGCATTATAAATATTCATTGCATCTATCCCATATAACTCTACAAATAACATAAATAATCAATTTAATCAGTCGCTTTTGTGGTTATTATATTTATGTTGTGTCGACAACCAGTGTGTCGAATATGTGAATCTCGAATATGTTTTATTGAGAATCCAACTTTGACATCGTCTTCTATTACAATGAGGTTTGATTAACTCGCATAAACTGCGGGCCAAGACTTAGATAAGCATATAATGGCAATGGTGTCTGATTTTTTCGGATTTTTTCCTACATTCAACGCAATTACTTTTCTTATTCGAAACTAACAAATGACCATCAGCTGAACTGATAAACACGACCTGTGGCATGATACACCAGCCAAATCATATTCCAAATGAGAGATGTGCGAGTGTAAGGAAATGGCACTCCACTTCGATTCATTAAAAACACAGTACGTTCCAGTGTGACCCTATTTGTGTTTTTGTTCCAAGACAGCATCCAGAAGATTGGGTATGTAGGGTTGTGTCCAATATGAAGCACGTCCCCATTTGACTGGCGCGATCCAGTAAGCTATCATGTAAATTAAAAGACATTCACATCGGGCATTTTTGCTATCGCTGTATGGATCCATACCAGTGTTTCTGTCTGTTCACTGACTAAATTTATCTTGTTCTCTAATTGATTTCATCAGTGGCCGCTTCGTTTTCCCTTCTCAATCTGATTGGCTTTTTGCTCCATGGGGGCTTATATTCTCTTTAATGTGAAGAGAAACTGAGTGATGCGGTACGAAAGAATCTCAATACATGTTGTTTTCAAATGTGCAAGAAATGAACTTTGTTTAGCCATCAATATAGCATGGAGACACCACCTTACTACTTGGTCAACCATACAGTCGTGACCTTTAATGAAGTCAATCATGATAATTTACAAATCTAATCTAAACGATCTTCTGCAACATATATTAAAACTGTTTGGTTGAATTATATTATTTGAAATGCATGTTCATGCTAAACATGATATGCATATGAAATCTGTTAATTTATATTTAAACTTGTATATAGTTTTAGGTCAAACGATCAAAACAAATGAACGCAAAATACTGCTTGGGAACCGAGCAAACCTAAAATCCGAAATCCTTGATATTCGCAAGTAAATTATAAGAAAAAATGAATGATACTAACATCCATATAAATGACATGGGGTTCCACATCAAGGGTACATTGTGCTCAATAAAGCAAAACTAAAAATAAGGTCATAAAAGAAATTTAACATATGCGATAAGTCGTAGCAAAAGTGTATAGCCTGTAAAAATATATACCAGAAAATATATTGCCAATATCATATCTGCTGAAAATAATAAGAGAAAGTTTGGTCGTTCATAAACAACCAACGAACAATCGGGCCACACATGTCAAATAACCAAGATTTTTATAACTATTATTCAATAAAAAACGGAGACAGCAAGACCATTTCTGATTTAAAAAACTCCAGTTCACACTTTTATATATGGGACATCAACGTAAAGCAGGATGCCGTAAGAAAAGAACTATACATCAACCTCACAACGCCACTTGTCCCGACGAGGTTCAAACACAGCTCTTGCTTCATTTTGCCTCAACTCGCTTCAGTATTCACAACGCTGTACCAATCATCTCTACTACACGGCAAACTACAGGACGACAGCAAACAGCAAATATGGCACCTGCATTTATAAAAAAAAAGGAAATACAACAAGGCGTGAAAACCACAGACCTATATCACTAACACACATGCTATGCGAAACTATGGAACACATCATAGTCAGCAATCAGATTAACTATTTGGAGAAATTTCGTCACGGACATGCAAATCGGTATTGAAAGACAGGCAACTCATCTCAAAAATGCAGTCATTCGCCCAAACCTCGACAACAAATCCCAAATTGATCAAATTCTCAAAGACTTACCACAAAGCTCTCCATAAAATACTATGATATATACTAAATCAAAGGCATATCAAGCGAAACAAATGCGTGGATTACTGACTTCCTAACCGACCTAACATAACGAGTATTTGTACAGTGCAGCACATCTGATTCATCAATTGAAGAATCTGGTGTATCATAAGGCAGCGTATCTGGTCTCGTATTATTGTCGGTTAACAAAAATGACCTACATTAATTCAGGAGTGTACCTTAGCGGTCTCACAGTCGCATGTGTTACCGTAGTTGTGTACACGCGAGTGTCGTTTTTGGCAAACGGTCTCGCTTGTGCGATTAAGGGTTAAGTATATTTCATAACTCTAGGCTTTTCCGCGCGATACAATTTTGCAGTGTATGTTGTGCATATAAACGTATATGCGACAGGGTATGATGCTTGAAAAAAGGACTTCAACTCTGTAAGTTAAATTTTATTGTTATGCATATGGCCTCAGCTGTCGTGGAAAGTTTTAGCAGACGTAAATGGCATACTTTAAGCTTTTGACTCGCATGTTTTACCGAATATTAAGACAAAAAAAAACTCCTGGTTCATTTTTGAAGACCACCCTACAAGGTGTTCCTAAAAATGTGTTTATTTTCAAAATTTATCTATCTACAATTTTTTTAAAGTTTCCCGTTAGTTATCCATTTTTACCATTTTTTTGGGAATTTCGATTTTATTCTATTTATAGGTATACAACTAGGCTTGTTTCATTGAAATATAAATGAAGACCAGTCGCATATAAACTAATTTTGATTTGACTTTTCATGAAAGGTGTTACTCTCGAGTTACTATCTAACTTTATGAGCCAAATGAGGTAGTCTATCTACATGAATATGAACACGCTTTTGTAAAAAAAAATGTTTTTCTTATATTGATAGTTTACTGTATGTTCTTCTTCTTCTTCTTCTTCTTCTTCTTCTTCTTCAGTTTCAGGTGCAGTCCTCGTTCGAGCATCGCGCACTACATGCAGGTCGGTGCATCACACAAAAACGAAAAACTTGGTGCAGTTTGCGCTTTTATTATAAAGTGCAGGCTAAAATCCGCGCGAATCTAACGAAGTCGTATTTGCTGCACCTGCTGGCTGAAGGAATCAGCATTGTCGCATAGTACAGTTGATGGTGGGATAGAGTTCCATAGTCTAATTGCGTCTGGATAGAACGAGTGTTTGTAGACTATGGTGCGAGCGAAAGATACGAGATATCGATGACTATAGCCACGTATGACTATTGGCTGGCGTACAGTGGGAGCTGGAACGGCGACGAGGTTGTTGACTATTTTGTAGAACATAACGACTTTTGGTTGGACACGTCTCTCCTGTAGAGTAGGCCAGTTCAGTTGCTGCAACAGGTTGGTGACACTAGCGGTTCGGTTGTACTCGTTCTTGACGAATCTGGCGGCTCTTCGTTGTACTCTTTCCAACTTATTGGCATTTTTTAGAGTGTGGGGGTCCCACACCGTAGAAGAGTATTCAATGATTGGCCGGACCATAGATTTATAAGCGAGTTCTTTTGTGACTTGAGGGCTTTTTCGGAGATTTCTTTATAGAAAAGAGTGCGTTGAGTTTGCTTTGCTTGATATTTTGGCGACATGCGTATTCCAGTTTAGCTGGCTTTGGATGTTTACACCGAGGTATTTTGCAGACTTGACTGTTTCTAGAATATGGCCGTGGATGGTATACGTGAATTTGACGGGTTTCAATGGTTCGAGTAGTTTTATGTGCAAATCAACATTTTTAAGTTAAGTGCCCTTACATTTCGGCCCCAAAAGTATATAAAATATACTAAATGTATATTACTTTTTCCAATAAAATGAGTATTATTTTTTATTATCATTATTCTGTATCTGGATAGCCGTTGTTGATATATATAAATTTCGGTAATGACAATTTTATGAGGTTATCTGTGTTGTTTCGTTTATCGAAAAAGAACAAATTGTTGTTCAGCCTCGGTCGTAAACCATAACTTTCCCCTCTCTATTTCACACAATTTCATTGATATGAAATAAAAAAGAACATCGAAAATTAAATATCAAGCCATATAGGATATACGTGATACATGGGTAAATAAATTATTACATTTGGATAGTAAGTCAGGATTTAACCCCGCCCAAATATAACCATTCATGCATACAGGCTTTCAGTACTTTTACAGCATTAATGATTGGTTCATTGTATGATGCAAATGCCTAAACAGACGTTTTATTCTATACCCTCCAACATAAACCTCTATCTATATAAATAACATTAGTTATGAGTCGATATATGTATTCTAACGGAGCGTAACTTAAGTCTCGTATTCACTTTGAAGCCTTCAGTCCACACAAAGATACCTAGCTCTAAATTATTAGTGAATATCCCTTTACATATGCCGGCAACCGACAGATGGAGAGTAACCCACAAGGGCTATAGAGCTAGAAAAGACAATAGCCGCACCACTAATATAGAACTTTATGTACAGTCCTAATGAAAATAGTTTACAAGAAGCAATTAATCAACTGTCATATACCCACATTCAAACAAGTTCTCGAAGTGTCGTTAAATCTGTTTCTGTATGTTTAAGTATTTGACTGAAGAAGGTCTCGAGTTTTCTGATGTCCGGGTTTCCCCTGCTCTTTTCGATAAGACAGTGAAGGGTCTTTAACGTGCCAGGGACAGGACCCGTACACGGCACCTCCAGCTTTACGTCTCGTGCGAAGGACATTATACCCCTAGGCGAGGAGTCCGTTATGACTCAACCAGTCAATCAATAGTGCCTCCAGCGGGGCTTGAACCAGGGACCTCCTGATTACTGACCGGGCGCCTTAACCAGTTACGCCACGAACTCGCCCTTAAATCAGTGATCGATTACCACGAATGTGTTAAATGAATCAGAATACATCCGAAAAATTCGAAAAAGCCCAATCCGTCGGGTCGCTGATTTCCGACGTTGTCAAATTGAATCTAGAACGGAAGGGATGTTGTTTTTTAGGCCCCAACCCCAAAGGGGCCTATGGATTCGGGATGTCCGTCCGTCTGTCCGTCATCGATTCTTTTCCAGGCTGTATCTTTCTAACGGATGGTCGTAGAGACCTGGGAATAGGCTCAATATGAAAGGTCTTGACATGTAGATGTGCCTTTTGACAGTTTTGCCAACAGCGGTTTTTCGAAACATGAGCTTTTTCACTTCAGGCTGTTTCTTTGTAACGGATGGCCGTAGAGTCCTGGGAATAGCCACATATGTAATGTCTTGGCGTGTAGATGTGCCTTTTGACAGTTTTGGCCAGATTCGGCCACCGGAAATGGCCGAATTGGCCAAAATGCCCAAAAACTTTGATTTTCCAAAACATGGGCATATACGAGATAGTCAACACCCCTTGGAATGGGGGGGGGGGGGGGGGTT
>LQRL01075027.1:8815-23451 GCA_001703475.1 Hydroides elegans
GACCCCAACCCAAACATGGTATGCAACAAAAAAGGACACCCGACTGCCATTTTTTCAAACATATGTTATTTTTCATATTTGACTCCTAGCAAGTTTTCGATTTCAAATCAGCATCTATAGATATCATATTAAATGAAACGAACGCTTTTTTTTGTATATAAAAAATCATGATACGCTCTTTACAAATATTTATATCATACTATTTATATAATATGACCTTAGTATACTTACACATTGAAAGACCCCAACCCAAACATGGTATTCAGTAAAGAAGGACACCAAATGACCATTTCTCTTAGGTATAAATGTGACATCATTTTATATTTGACACATTTTACTTCTAGCAAAATTCCGACTTCAAATCAGAATTCTACATATAAATTTGTATAAAGACTAAATAAATTAAACGAAAATTTCCGCTCTCTTTAGAAACAGCTCATGAGGTGTTCTTAAACTAAAGCCACTCACCTCTAATAAACTGTCGCCAACGATACACTGCAGAAGTGTGCGTCCGTGCCTTTCCTTGGCATAGCACGCGTGATCGGCCACGGATAAGGTCGTAAAATCAAACATGGCTACGTCCTCCTTGCCGTGATGATTTAGGGCGTACTCGAGATTGGGCAGTTTTCCTTCGACGCTACATTTGGCGACTTCTTTGGCCATTTCTTGTAGTTTGTTCATGTCGACGTTGTCGCGCGCTAAGAGTTCTTTGCGGTCGCTCTTTTGCTGTGAATTTGATTTATTACATAATCGATTTTGAAAATAATTTTAAAAGAAATTTATACGAATAGATATTGTGCAAAATTAAAATATACCAAATGTCGTTTTTTCATAAAAATTTTGGCATAATTTCGAATCTAGAGCTAACCCCATAATAACGTACACCCACGAAACATTGTTCAGCATTTTACTGCGTTCCCACTGAGGTTGTACATGTATATTGAAACCCTCATAGTCGTGAGAGAAGGATATAATCATGAAATCGGAAAATCTAAAATAAGTCACTTATGATAAACAAGCATATTTTGATCATAAAACCGTCAATATAACTACTTTTATCAACATTACCTGCTTTAAAACTTGTTTCTCCAGTAACGACTCCTTCTTAACAGTCATCACAAAATAATGCGTTTCATCCTTGAAATACACCAGATTCTCCAACTTCACATTGATCTCCTCATCCAGGCGGTGAAAGAAGGCCTGGTTATACAGGAAGTTGACTCCTCCGATTTCCTGTACGCTTGCCTCGGAGGTGGTTTTCCGGTTTTTGAAATTGGCGGTTACGGCTATGGCGAGACGACTTTTGGGTATAGTGCGCTCGAAATCTGAACAGATAATAATCTGAGATAGAGACAATAGACAATTAAGCGATTTAACATAAGCACCTCGAAAGCATGGTATGTAGGCGTTCGCAACACAGTGATCGCAAAGATGTAGGTTAGCTTGCTTGATAATATCTAAACATGTTTACTTGATATAAGAAATGGCCAAACCATCAAATATAAACAGTCTTCTTGCCATTGGTGTTATAATACATTAGAAGTTCTCATTTCATATTGAGTTTTTTTTAAGGTTTTACGAGATATGTCTTACCAGGTAAACATCTGCTTTTGCCATTAGCACCAACGATAACATCGAAGTCTGTTTCAGCAAGGGATTCTATCTTGGGGTTCAACTGAACTCTCCAACCAGCACCTTAAAACAAACGATATAAAATATTCATATTTCATTTGCGCACGAAACTTATATAGTTTGAATAAATAAAACGAGTAAACTATTAAAGCCCAGCTCCCATTAGCTACCACCAGGACATTGGAAGTTGTATGAGCCGTTGGGATGCGAGTTTACGGTTCCCGATTACTGGAGCCCACACAAATTGTCCAAAGGAGCCTTTGGATTTATTTCTTGTATTCAATATACGCTCAATATACATGTACATATTTATCTCTACATTGACAATATCAATTCTATTTTTTTTCAGAACTAAAACATATGTAGCAGATGGAATCGTTTAGAAAGCTGTCATTTAAATGTTAATCAGAATGTTCTTGTTTTCGTAACGCAAAATGCCAAGGCGGGTTCATGTAAGATTTTTGTAAATCTCATACAAATTTACTCAACCACTATCTAAATTGTACCTGTTTCTGCGTCAGGTTCTGTAATGCCCTCAAACAGAACGGGTGTATGTATCTGCACCCCGAGTAAAAGAGCCACTTTAGCTAGCACCAGCTGTAGACGTTTAATACCTTTATACAAAAGACAAAATACACACATATGCATGAATCACTACAAAAATTCACTACAAAATCGCTCAATACACAGATACAATGTCGGCGAGACATGGTATATGTTACATGCAATTTAATAATTAATCAAGTAGCTGCATGGGCTATCATCTTAACCATCAAGATGCTCTATAGATACATATGTAGTACGTGATGTAAACATATACATGTAGTACGTGTTATATTGGCATTGATCCATGCATCGTATAGTCTGTGTAGTTTCTTACTCGATCTAGAATCTATCAAAAGTTAGTTTTTAAATAACAAACCTACACATACACGCTTCCTTACGTAAATAAAAAAAAAGCAAAATTACATGTCTAACTTGCACTACGACGCAAATACCGTCACTATACGTGTTTAATAAAAACGTTAATGTAATTATCGGGTGAAATATAACACGCATATATGTAAAACATACTAACTTATATGGTCGATCCCGCCAACACAAAACTGTCGAAACAGGGACTTCCCTCCCAATTTCTTGATGTCATGTATAACGAACGGCCACAAATGAAGCACATTGTTTCTGGATAAGTAGTTTCTGGCCTCCACGACCACGACTTTGGCACCAAGAAGAGCACATTCTATAGCCATACGCAGACCGCAGGGTCCCGCGCCGACGATTAATATCTGTTCCGAAAATAAAATCATACAGTTTAGTATATTTAGCATTTAAGGTTTAACGTAAAGGGTTTAAGGGTTAAGCGTTTATGCTTTATTGGCGTAACGTGAAGTGTCTAGCGTTTGACATGCGAAGAAACGCGCGTCACTGTATGTACATGATAATGAGAATAACAAGTGAAAGGTGAAAACAAGATATCGGGTTGAATGCATAGTTGAAGAGCTCTTGTCATCATTTGCAATCGATTGTCTATAGCATATGTGACCTGATTGAATTTTAATTGTTGCTTATTGATGTTTTTCCTTTATCAATGCTATATCATGTGTTTTCTGCCGTTGTATTTTACTTTTACTTGTATGTTGAACTTATGGCAGCTTCTAAGAATGAGCAACTAGATTTACCTCGATGATTTACGGTGCTTTATCCGGAATAAATCAATCTTTGATCAACCTTTTTTTAATGAATTAATGAAAAAATATGTTGATATATTCAATTTTCAAACAAAATAAATAGTTTGTTAGTTGATGCGTTGATTTGTCTTTTATTATACCTACCTTTGATCCTGAGCAAATTTCTCCATCGCTATAGACTGGATCAGAAATCAGTTTATCCAGATTCTGCCATATGTCGGATAACTTAAGCGCATTGTCTCGAATAATTTCATAAAATGACTTAATATCATCATTATTATCCAAGCCTAGGAGCTCACAAATTTGTTTGAAATTTTCTAAAACCTCTACAAAATTTGTTTCGTTTATGAAATTCTTGAATTTCTCGTGAAATGAGGGATTTGTATCCATTTTTGTTTGTTATTGTGTTAGGTTTTCCGTAATAATAAGGTTGATTTTTGATCACATTTTCACACGTATTTATACCATTATATCCATTGAAAGTGTCCTTAAAATAACTATGACATAAGCATGATGATCCATGATACAGCTGTCATCCCTGAAACCCCCAACCAAGTAAGGAAAAATATTGCTTAAGTCTTTGACAACATCATGCCTTTGCCATATACGGTTTGCCATACTTAAGCAAGTGTCGTTACCGCGATCATAAAACTCCGATGATGATGTTTGTGTAGTAAGCACGAAATGCAGTGTAGTGCTTTCTTCCTTATATGGTCATGACCATAAGCACAGTAAGGTAAAATTGTATATTGCATGTAAGCAGTTCTGAGTCAGGTGTTCGGGTTAATATTTTCTTTATCAACCTATATATAGTTAAGACCTATATGGTATACATGTATATTGGAATATAAATGATTTCACATCCATTTTTAGGACAATATACCTTAGCCATTATTTC
Organism: Hydroides elegans; assembly: GCA_001703475.1. Lineage (NCBI taxonomy): Eukaryota > Metazoa > Annelida > Polychaeta > Sabellida > Serpulidae > Hydroides > Hydroides elegans. Next base: position 13,034 of record LQRL01075027.1, read on the forward strand.
ATAAGAGCTATAACCAATCAGTTTACTTAATAAATACGTTGCCCCTTGTTCGCATGTGAGGGCACTCCTGCCGCTTTGTACGTCATTTTTACGTCTGATTACTTCGTCTCCATATTGTAAGGGAAGTTGCGTTTCACGTTGCTATATATATTCCTGACTGCCAAGTTTAAACTTTAAAGCTACATATCATAGACGTACCAAAACGCGTTTTTTGTTATTCTAGGGCACTTATCTAAGACGTACCGTAAAGGCGCTTTATAGCTTGGCATCGTGTGGGCATATGCACAATAGGATTTCAGTGTAGACAATTTCGATTGTCGGAGTGCGGAGTGCGAAGTGTGGAGTGTTTTGAGCGTGCGGGCGTTTATTTATTAATATGTATATATGAATAATCTCTTTAATTTATTATTATAAACCTTACATACGTTATAGAACAATATATTCATAATTTAACGTTATTTTTCAGAACACCCAGTCATTCGGCCAATTTGAGTATAAACATATAGTTTTGCGTTGCTTTTGTTACAGTTGATATGGGCTTTCAATCAAAAATGTTCATTCTCAATTCCTTTATTAGATTTAATATTGGATATACAGTTTTAAATGCTTATTTCTTTTGTTATTTGTCTTACCTCTATGTCCATTGGAATATCACGCATTGACTAGTTATTATTCATGCAAGAAAATTTATTTATCTATTAGAGAAAATGTTTATTAAAATTTAGATACCAGACCATTGAAGCTAGATTTTAAAACTATTTGTCATTGTTTTCAAGGTGTAGGCCTATAATAAGGGCTAATATAACGTACACTTTAAAATCTATATGCATAAATAGATACATTGTATTTCAATTTAGGAAAACAAATAGTTATGGAGATTTTTCTTAAGGGTATTATAATAGACACAATATATAGGTTTTGTAGCTGCTCATACGATAATCGAAGCATTATACATGTATGTACATGAAGCTGAATGATGCATTGTTATAATTTGCATCATATATATGTGGCAGCGAAACTTTAATTTAAGCGAAACTATAGTTTCGCTAGCGAAAGATTAATTTCTCTGATGATGTTAGAAAAAAATGTCTATTTAAGATTCTTTAACAGCCATAACTTGTGATTTTGCCTCATATGATTATGTTTCATGTATCCTTTGATCCATTTAAGTGTATTAGTGACATAAAGCCAACTACCCGAGAGGATTATCTGTGAGTTGAGTCATGAACTTAACTCGGGGAAAATCGGCTTATTTCAATTGCATCATTGAGTAGAACTCCATAGAAAGCTTTTGATTGATGGGTTAGAAGTCCAAGTACTATATTGCTATACATATGTATAAGATAAAATGTAATAAAATGCCTTATATATCAAATTACGACAACAAATACTTACAAAATCCGAAAAATTAATCTTTCGCTAGCGAAATTAAAGTTTCGCTGAAAATTAAAGTTTCGCTGCGACATATATATATATATGTGGCAGCGAAACTTTAATTTAAGCGAAACTATAGTTTCGCTAGCGAAATATTAATTTTTCTGATGATGTTGGAAAAAATAGTCTATTTGAGATACTTTAACAGTCAATATTTAGGATTTGGCCTAATATTATAATGTGTCAGGTATCTTTTGATCCAATTATGTGTATCAGTGACATAAAGCACACTCCCAGATAGGATTATCCATGAGTTGAGTCATGAACTCAACTCGGGGAGTAATCGGCTTATTTCGATTACATTATTGAATAGAACTCCATAAAAAGCTATTTGCACAGATTGGTTGGATGACCTATAATATAATTCTATACATATGTATAAGATTAACAGTGATTAAACGCCTTGTATATAACATTTCGACATAAAAAACTTACATGATCCGAAAAATTAATCTTTCGCTAGCGAAATTAAAGTTTCGCAGAAAATTAAAGTTTCGCTGCGACATATACACCAACCTTAGCATGCGGGCGTGCGAGGGTGCGGCTATACAGGCGCACGGGCGTGCAAGAGTGTACAAAAATGAATTTAAGCATGACGTAATAATTAACAGTGCGGGCGTGGCGTGTTAATCGAGTGAACGTGGAGTGGCAAACTTATAAAGCGCGATTACTGTCTTTTTTTGTGATATTGGGACAGAAGCCCACCCCCTCTCGCTATTGCTCACTTAGACGACATGACGCGACGTAAATAAAAGGCATCACATGTTTTAAGTCCTTACTTTGACGGCACGGATGTGACGTCGCTATAAGATCAAATTGGTACGCATTATGCCCTTATCCAAATATGGCATCATTGTGGCGCATTAAAGGCTCATATGATCCATTGCAAAGAGGTTTTTTTTTGCCAATTATCGGTTTTATTCCGTGTCATGTCACTGTCTTTTTATACAATATAATAGGGTGTTAAATCCTTTTATATTGAGTAAACAAAATTAATCAGGAAATGAGTTATTTTTTAATAATATTAGTGTAAAGCATCTTGATGATCTAAATGCAGATACATATTTACCTAATCTTTGTATACATAGATGACGTTAGATAGTCATCGATGTTTGCAGATGAGTTTTATTGTACTATGAATTCCGCTAGAAACGGTCTCAAAAAAGCTGCAGAATTTTCAGTATGTTCGCTTGGTGTAGGGAACCCTAGATGTGTCTAGACTAGATTTGATTGACCAGATGGGTCAACCATTAGGCTGACCAAAGAAATTGCAAGATTAGGTGGGGTGAACATATTTCTGTATTGGTTATATATTTTTTCTAATATATCATTTTCAATTGCATATTTGAAATTTTATTCTCACTATATTCCTCGCCCGAAAATTCCTAGATATTTATAAACAGATATTACAAACACTTGAAAACATTATTAAACACTCTCTTCGCCTTATAAAGAAGTCTACATGATTGAATGGTTTGTCGTGGTGAATATAAAGGCAATAGGTTTGAGCGGTCTGTTTGTATTCGAGAACTCATTTGTCCGTTAAGGTGCGACTAATTCTAGGTACCGATTCTATTACTTGAATTCGTCTCTATTATTCAAAGACAAAAGAACGTGGTCATTCTTCAGAGGCATGTTATTATTTCAAGATGTAAATCAGGAAAAAATATCAAGAAAAACGTTTTTATTTCATATCTTTTACAATCTTTAATATATTTTTTTCATATTTTGCGTATACCCCTACTTTTTCGTTTAAAATTTGCAATGCCAAAAACAAATTGCATTGCATTTGTCATTTCCGAATAATAAACCCTCAAACTGTTTCTAGCGAGATTCCTACTACATTAATTGTCAATTAGATTCATAACTGAACATAATTGTGTTGCATAAGGCCCTGCTTACATACAATGAGCGATTCTCGTCGCCACTTGCGACTTTCACTGTTTTCTTTGTAGGACTTTGAAATTATTTGAAGGAAAACCCCCGTCGCTCCTAGCGATTTCAAAAATTTGTGATTACATTTGAGCGATTTACAAAACCAATCTAAATAAATGCTATATTTTCTTTGAGGCAATGACCGATTGTTTGACATGTCGCTAGGCGCGATTATTGTCGCAAGCGGCGATTATCGTCGCAAGTAGCGATAAGTGTCAAACAGTGCACTGTAAAATACAAGGGAAAGTTTTGACATACTAAGATGAATTGTGTATGTAATCACTAAAATCGTTGCTAGTGATTTAATGTAAGCAGGGCCTTAAGCGTAATTAAAAGCCCTACATCCTTCATTTTTAATGAAACTATGGATATAAGTTAAATTTATTCATCATTTGGTTTAGCTCTACTGTGAAGACGAGTTGCAATAACCTGAATAAGACATCAGATATTTCTTTTAAAAATTAACAATTTGAAAAATGTGGCAGCGAAACTTTGATTTAAGCGAAACTTTAGTTTCGCTAGCGAAAGATTAATTTTTCTGATGATGTTGGAAAAAATAGACTATTTAAGATACTTTAACAGTCAAAATTTAGGATTTGGCCTAAAATGATTATGTTTCATGTATCTTTTGATCCTATTATGTGTATCAGTGACAAAAAGCACACTCCCAGATAGGATTATCCGAGAGTTGGGCTATGAACTGAACTCGGGGAACACCATAAAAAGCTTTTGACAGATTGGTTAGATGACCAATAATATATTTATATACATATGTTTAGGATTAACAATGATTAAAAGCCTTATATATAACATTCCGACATAAAAAAACTTACATGATCCGAAAAATTAATCTTTCGCTAGCGAAATTAAAGTTTCACTGAGAATTAAAGTTTCGCTGCGACATATATATATATTCAGTTTTAACAAGTAGAAGATTGAACTATCTTATGTTTATTTTATAACATACGCTGAAACACTGAAAAAATATTACGACATGGCTAAGATCTTCATACAATTCATAATAATCGTTCTTTATTGTTCGTGATGTTTCTCATATTTCGCGAAACGTTGTAAAGGCAATGTAGCACTTCCGGAATTCACAATATTCGCTACAAACGAAACGACACTTGCTTATGAAATACAATGCGCAACTGAGTGCATGAAGATCCCGGCGTGCTTATGCTATTTCTTAAGATATATTCGGCATGGTACCAACAATTGTATCCATATTCCAAATGTGTTTGACTGTGCTGTTTTTGACGTTGGAGAATACGGATACCGGACTAAGGTAAGCATATATGAGCACGTAATCATTCATTTTATTCTATCTGATTTAAATTCATATGTTAAAAAGAACATACATGTTCATCATTAGCATTCAACAACATCAGTGCAAAAAGGACATTATGTATAATTATATCCGATTTGATGTTTTTACTTTAAAGCTTTAAGTATAGCAAGAATAGTACGTATATTATACAAGAACATTCGGAAAATATTGCCGCCACAACTTACGCCACTCAAATCTAGAACGAATGGCCACATTGCATCTCATTCACCCAGTTATCTATGATAAGTGCGTCGTAATGTATAATAAAAATCAAGAAATGAAAATCATCTCTATAAAAACCTTTTTCGTTTGAAATTTAGGTTGACACATACCCCATCCCAGCCACATGCTTAGATGTACAGAAGTATGTTAACGCCCAAGACGGTGAATATTGCCTAAAAATTGACGATACCTCCTTTGGAACACAGATATATTGCCACAATATGAATAGTACAGATCCAGAAGAGCATATTACACTTCCTGCTGGTGGACAAGACAATTATGTCCACATCTTGCATCACCATTTGAATATCGTGCAAGGGGACGTCTATTTTGAAAAAAACTGCGGATTCACATTTCGGTAAGGTATCAGTTACTTTAACGTTTTAAATCGCTGACTATTTCGTGGCTTCGATTGTACATGTATTCCTACATATATGAAAGCTCAAAACGTAACTTGTGTTTTTGAATATGAGGAATACATTCGTAAGCACGAAAAAAGATGCGTTTTCAAACGCAAATGTACACACGGCCTAATTAGGTCATGAAGATATAAGCCCTGCATATGATTGTATATTTACATCCTTTCAGGATTCGATAAGTATGAGATCATGTTTCTGTCTACACAATAGGCTATCAACTATATCATGGCATCTCTGTAATCATTTAGCCTTCTTAAATATAGGTTTTTATTTAATAAAAAAAGTATTTCTTTAAGCTAATTCTAAGAGAGATAGAGAATCATATAAATATTTATAAATTGCAGACTCTGACCATAGCACCCTGGGATTTGACTTTCATCTATTCCACACGTTGGAATGAAGGTCCCGGAGATATCTTGTATGGAAAGGCGGCAAGCTGCAATGGTTATCCAAACGGCATTGCGTCTATGAATTTCACTGGAACTGGGCTGTTCATACCAAATGAAGTAAGTTATGTTGCATAAAAGTCTATTTTCACAATATATGCTTGATTGAAACAGAACATTGAAAACCGAGCAGATTTAAAATCATCAGTATTTGAAAGCCCTCTAAATGTGCCCACTGTCAAAATGTATTGTATTTAGGACTTTTAGACATTTTAACGAATTGTTACTGGATAAAAAAAAACATAAACGTATTCGATTAACGCGATCAATCATGCTTATCTGTATATAGTATTATTTTTGCTATTCATGAGCTTAAACCTCTATGCTTACAAGAGCAAAAGCCTCAATAAAAATATATCTGTTTTTTTTTGCGGAAAGGTCCAAAGAATTTCGGCTGGCTCTCAAACTCAGGTCATCCAAGATATAAGAAGCGCCGACAATCAGGTTGTTTATGCATATAAGAAATCTGTTTTAAATCCTCTATTACTCAAACCCTTAAGCAAGACAACAATTAAATTAACATAATAATACTTTTCTTTAGAACACAAGTTATGCGCTTCAAAGTTAAAGCCACTTTTGTTATAAAACCATAGTAGTTTATCTCCTCTGTTCACCCGAAAAGCGGATAATATTCTACGCTTTTATTTCGGGTGAACATGCCTCATTAGAAACATTTCATACGACATGCTATGACAAAAAAAAATATTTAATATTTCCTCATTTTGTTGAAAAGTACATTTTCTGGGAATGTAATGGGAACTGTGGTAATTGCTTTCCACAAAACACGTCGCTGTCTGAGACAACCTATGAGCTGCCCTCTCGAGAAGATAAAATTCTTCCAATGGCTTATGATCGTCGCCTTTGTACGTATAAAAAAACAATCTATCATTTTTTCCATATTCATTTGTTATGTTTATTCGGTATCCAAAAAAGGTTCCGACCAAAACGTTTTCGGCGATAAAGTTTTGTTTACCCGGCATCTCCACCAATTGCTGTATACCAGTTTATATCGAATAGATATAATTAGGCAACATGCATTTTTCAATTAAGACACGTTGTTCAATTGTAATATATGTGTGATATATAGCTTACATTATGGCGGGAAGCGGGTTTTGACTATATTGAATCTGTTTGTTTATTATGTTTAGATTTGTTTTGTGATAAACTTTGAATGTATCACAATATACCAGAAAATGTTTTGATGGCTATTTTTCAGATCAAACGACCTATGAGTTTACAAGGGACCGTGCTGGAGTATACACTGGAAATTGAACCTGCTTTACCATGGCAACTTTGAACTAGACTTTAAATGATAACTAAGCCTCATTTTTTGGATGATTACAGTTTTGAAGTAAGACGCAAGGTGTTACGATAATTACATTGCTGTGCAGTATTATATTTTGACTGATGGGGATTATTTTTAAGTCAACCGTCAAATTCTAGCTAGGCAAATGATACATATAGGCTTTGTTTTATTCAACAATGTATTCGATGTGTAATTAGGTAATTATTCTAGATTTGTGCTTAAAATGTATTCTTTAAATACTCATTGCTGTTCAGTGTAAAATTTCACAAAGAATTTGCTTACAATACATGGATATATAAGCAAATAACATATAGTAAATATGATAAATGTAATGTTAAATTCAATTAATTTGTTTAAGCTGAACGTGAAAACAGTTCAATTATATCTTACCGTCAAAGTTTTGACTTAAATGTACATGTATCTAAAAACTTCTCAACCAGTGCTATCAATTGTACAAACATAAGCAAAATAAGAGCTTTGTCGTTGATGATAATGTTGATCATAAATGATTGTCGATTTATATAATTGTACCTTATTTTATATGTAGCATTAGTTTGAAGCCTTCTCTTTAAAGCCTTTTTTAAAAACTTTATATGTATGTTTATTTTAAAACAAAATATAATAGATATCAAATACATATATAGTTTTAATATTATCGTTTTCGAAAATAAACGAACCATAAAAGAGTAAAATACTTTACATCAAGGACAAAATATTGCTACTTTTAAAAAATCAACTTGGTTCAATTCATTTGTTAATATATGAAATTGTTTATCGATTATGTTATTTAATATGGTGTAGGTCATAACGCCATGACAAAACCTGTTTTGTTTGTATCACCTATCTGCCAGTAGAACGCAATGAATGTCTTATTTATTTATCTAATATATTTTTTGGAAATGTTGGCATCAATGTTAATACATGCGTCTAAGTTGGAAAATAGCATTGAGGTAAATTTCCTTTTAAACTTGATGGAAAATATGATTGCCTTTATTTATGTTTTATTTTGTATTCGCGAACATAACGTTTTTGGTTTGTATTCTTAACATAACGTTTGTGTTACTCAGTATAAGGTGTAGTTTATAAATCTAATTGGATAGCATTGCATTAGGCAAAAAACATTTGAAATATAAACTGAGGAACGTATTCTTTTTGGTTTGATTCTCCTATTAAATGTCGTGATGATTTGAAACATCTTATTGAATCTTCAGAAACCGAATATTACTCAAAATTTACTAATGAAAACCAGCGCGAACAAAGCAGACTATTATGTTTCGCAAAAATAATGTTCCAAAATAGTAACCACACATCCATACCATCAGGGATATCGGAAAGCGATTTTAGTGATAAACTTAACGATTTTTAAATCTCGAAAATCGATAAAATAAGGGCTGATTTTTAGTGTCTCAGATGATACAAAGTGTCATGAATTCGACGAAACCGCTGTCCTGTCGCCCTTACAGCGTTTCAGCCAAGTAACAGAACACCAGGTAGAGAAGATGGTTACCCATTGGGCTCCTAAAATGTGAAGGTGCCACTGAGCTTGTGCCTTATGTCACTAAAATAATCAACACGTCCTTAGAACATGCAAAAATCCCGAAAGAATTCAAACACGTGACTCTTCCTCCTCGTTTAAAGAAACCAAATCTTCCGCCTGAGCCAAAATCATACCGTCGAGTGTCGAACCTTCCCTTTATATCGAAGCTGATCGAAGAAGCAGTTCTAAATAAGCTTGATGCCCAGTTTCTGAGCAACGATCTCAATGAGCCATATCAATCTGGATATAAATCAAATCATAGCACAGAAACTGCCCTTCTCTTTATAACGGATAGTCTTTGGCAGTGCATGGAAATCAATGAAGCCGTGTCAAGCGCATTTCTAGATCTTTCCGCCGCTTACGGCGTGTTTGATTACAAGATCCTTCTTAGGCGATTAAACATGTCGCAAGGCATAGAAGACTCTGCACTCAAATGGATAAAATCACACCTCTCTGATTGAACTGAACAGGTGCGTATCGATGACTGCTATAGCGCTATAAAAGAATTACCATGTGGACTACCCCAGGGAAGCAAAAATGTCCCGCACGCCTACAAAAATTACACAGAGCCTTTCGGAACGCAGGCACGTCTCTTAATTGTTTTATTTCATTTCTGCACAGATGATTCTGAAAATCGTTCAATCCCACATGATTCTCCTTTTGCGGTTGATAAAGCCATAAAGCCATTCGCCACCTAGAAAGCAGTATCAGCCATATACTCGCATGGATGCACCTCGATAAACTCAAAGTTAATTCTAAGACTGAATTTCTAGTTGTTGGGTCGAAGTCGTCCCGTTTCCATCTCCATATACTATGGCATCTGAGACCGTATCTGAACCATTACAGTGCAAAACTTCTCATGCATGCTTCAATTATTTTGAGGATAGACTACTGCAATTCATCGTATATAAATATGTCAGTAAATAAAATCAACAAACTACAAAAAGTGATGAATGAAGCTGCTAGACTCCTTACATATACCCCGCGGAGCGAACACATCATTCCGGTCCTGAAGAGACTCCGCTGGCTACCTATCAAACAACGTATTGACTTTAAAGTTCTGACCATAGTATATAAGTCTCTTTATGGTCCAAGTCCGGATTACATCAGTTCCCTACCTGTTCGGTATGAACCCACGCAAAATCTTAGATCATCCGACCAAAATCGGCTTTTTGAATCTCGTTTCAAACTCAGATCTGCCGGTTATCACAGTTTCAGAGTTGCTGCACCAAGTTTATGGAACAAACTGCCAGAAATCAGATATCAGAAATGCAAAGTCACTTAACGGTTTTTAAAAGGTTTATAAAACTCATTTTTTCTCTCACGCACACCTGTGAAATATTAATATTCTGTGATAAAATGTGTTATAGTGCGTATCCCAAATTTACAAATCATATACTAAACTCTTATCGTATATATAATTTTACTAGTCGCTGTTGTATAGTGATATGTCATTTAGTTCTTTTGTTACTGTTATAACTTTTATAAAACTTTTTATTGTAGCGCTTTTATATTCAAAAGGGCGCAATATAAGTAAATCATGATAAATAAGCAATGAATATGTTTTTAAACAAAAACGAGTCGATACACAAATAAATAACATAATCCATGATAATGCTGCAAGACAGATACTTGCGAAATGTTGTATTAACGCGAAGGATCTAAGGCACATGTAGCAATATTGGTCCGTTAGGGTGTGTTTATAATTTTGGTCTGCTCGCGATTTTTACAACGCGTTTTTTATCCTTAAAATGTTTATAAAATTGCTATTTTCTCATAAAAACTTGTT
>LQRL01075053.1:13192-24615 GCA_001703475.1 Hydroides elegans
GTAGTGAAATCGCAATGTTTATTCGAATCTCTTCATATAATTTACACAATTGTGCCATCAAGTTGAGTTTGGTGAGTAATCGTTTATTTCTCATGTAATTGTCAATATGTTTCCTTTACAGTTTTTTTCCAAACCCAGTTTCCGAATCTATTTCGAATGACATGACATTGCATAGCTGCTACATGTAATGTGATACAATGAAAGTTATCAATCAAAAGGAAACCATCAACGTTTCGAGTTGATCTGAGGATTAGTAACGTGAGTGTTCTATTTGAAGAACTGAATATACCCACGTGTGTTTGTTTACAAACTGTCAAGTTATGTTTTCCCGCCAATAAATGTCATTGCAATTTCATTAATCGATACACAATGAGGATCGTAAAACTAAATCATAAAAACAAAAATCATAGAAGAGTGTCGAGAAAATTGACACTCCGAACAAGAACATATTGTGATGTTATCTTTATTAACTCAAAATAAATATGAATAGAATTTAATAAAATTCGGCGATATACTAGAACAATATGTCGTCTCTTAATCTATGGTCTTAGAATATATCATAAACTTAATACATCCATTCTTTTTATCGATCTTTATATGCTATCACCTCCGCAAGGTGTCGAATAAATTGACACCCCTTGTGTAACAAACCCAATAAAGGTCAATTAAGCTTCATTTCAAGTATATTATATGAAACATTAATACGGATTATTAACCAGTACTTAAACATATTCAAATTTGAATCAATGTACTTAAAAAATATATATCCTTATGATACCTATTCGATATCCATTATTTTGCAATTGCCTTAGAAACTCGAACCCGTCACTAGAGCTCCTGCATTTGCCATGAATGTAATGTATGAAACTAATTGCTTCTCGTCTTAGTATTGAATATTGTTGGTTAACCACCCCTCCGCTTTAAGGGTGTAGTCCTGTTCAATCTGAATAGTATGGTTGAACGTGGTACTCCACACTGCCTGGTGGCAGATTCTTTAGAAACTCCCTTTTTAACCAATCGAAGTGCTTTTTCTAAATCTTCATAGCTATACTGTGTTGTCGTAATTCTTTTTACCTATGACGATATAAGTAATATCCACTAAGTAGATATGAAATGCTGTATGAAGTATAAAGCCACGTGTAAAAATAGCTTATTAAGAAAAATTCATTTGCTACACGTTAGAGAGTCTAAAGACATTAGAGATATTCTAAACGAATAGTCACATTCTTTTGGAAGCACTGTGTCCCCGGAGACTATACGGTTACAGTAACAATCACAAAAAAACAGTGTCCCCAAAAAAGTTACATGTAGCAATGTTCCGGGACACTGTTCTTTTGGGATGGTTATTGTAACCGTATCTTACCCCGGTACAGAGTGTTCCAAAAGAATAGGAGGACAAATTACCCCTTCTGTATTCGGTCACATTAGTGGCTTGAAATAAAACATCTAGCCCCTTGAAGTCTCTGTTCGCTTGTAATTACAAAGTCTAATAAACTATATTCTAACTGGCAAACCCCATCAGCCATATAGACTTCTGACTGGTTATGTTTGCATGTTGCGGTTAAAGCTTTTGTAGTCTATTGGTATTAAGATATAATGTAAATTTGTATGAAAAAAAAACACATATCTGACGAATATCAGTATTTCAAACAGGACACTTTACATAGGGTGTCAATTTATGCGACACCTTGCGGAGTTGGTAGCATATAAAGATCGATATAAAGAATGTTTGTATGAAGTTAATGATACATGTTAGGACCATAGTATAAGAGACGATATATTGTTCTAGTATATGGCCGAATTTTATTAGATTCTATTCATATTTCTTTGAGTTAAGGACGATAACATCCCAATATGTTCTTGTTCGGGGTGTCAATTTTCTCGACACTCGTCTATCACAAACCAAATTAAATTATACTAAATGCGATCCAATAATCAAAATGAGAAAAAAAAAATATCACAAATAAAATGAAAAACATAAATAAAACACGGTACCTGCGATAGCCGAACACGTTCCTTAGGCATTATGTTAGGATATGTTTTCAGAGATGCACAATTAGTATATAACTAAACGTAATAAACAAATAAATATATCCACGGAGTAGTAGTAGCATAAAACATCAACTAAATGAACTCAAAATAAGAAGCGCTGCTAATATTTGTTTTAAATCTATCTCTCTTGATGTTTGTTGTTTACTAACTCAATCCGAATCGATCACTGTTCCAGATGGGTATGAGCGTGGTCTGGAAAAGAAAGACCCTTTTCTACTTAAAACTCGTTCGTTGTCTAATGCTGCCACATGTGTAAACTAATCACCCTCAAGAAAAGTAAAACACAACTGGTGGTGCAGAGGCTCTTTTGAAGACGAACCACATGTGCTTCTTCTTTTGCGTTTGTACCAGTGCAGTGCAAAAGTGTACTGCTGTGAATGAAATGAGGGGAGGAGGGGATTAGTCCATTCACCAATCACAGGGGCGTCGCAGTAAAAGGCGCTCTTTTTGAGTCTCCTCACTATTTAGTTCGTCGTTTTTAAAAGTTTTTTTTTCTGCCTCAGTTGCTTAATCAATCTGATCCGCGCTTTGTTCGCGGGGACATTCCTTATTTCAATTTCACACAAAATCGCCACTGGCCTTCGACAATAATCGAGCTTTGATTGAACAAAAGAATGGACGTCATATAGCTGGCATAATTTTCTCGTTATAAGTTTTAAATGATTACGCGTATTGTTCTGTTCGGTGTCAAAATGCCTACAGTTTGTCGCTTAGGATTTAGTGGAATAACAATAGCAATATTAAAGAGATATTAGGCTATGGTATTTGCAACAGAACCATTGCATTTCTGAGTTAATTTATTAATAACATGTTTTGATTACCTTCGAATTAAGTCCGTCAGAAATAGAATGAATCACTTAATAAGTTGGAAAGCCTGCTTAGGAAGAACTCAATAAATTCCCTCAATGTTCTCCCCCAGTTTTCTTAAACGAAAATGGCTACAAAAGCACTTGGTTCAAAAGATCAAGGGGTTTTGTTTGATTTGGGAGTTGTAACGAGTGATAAGTTATGAAGTTACTCAATAAAGCGCTCAGTGAGCGAGAATTAACAAGCTTGAGTCTATGTTATTTTCATTCGTTTACATCCTTGAGTAAATAATATGATAAGGTGCTACCACACTTGGACCGAGGGAAATTAGTTTTATAGACGAAGTCATGCAGAAGGGGTATATTGATGGCTTAGGGCTAAATCCTTTACCAATGCATTGTTACTGGAGAAGCTGTTTAGAAAATATTATTGTAATAATCGGACGAAAAAATGACCTGCTTATACGTATAAAAAGTTTAACTTTGTAATGACTTTTTTACTAACATACATGTATACATCTTCACTTTCTACTTGCATCGGTTTCGAGATAATCCAGGAACCTTTTAGTATATTTGTTGTGACATAAGCTAACTAGAGTTTATGCTGAAACCGGGAAAGCTGTTTTTGAATTATTTATATCATTGTATTGATAAACATATAGTGTTAACGTTAAAATACACACAGGAATGACTCGTTCAAGCCTTATTTGCCATATACTCTAGACTGACTTCCATTAATAATTAACACGTCAACAGGGCAAACTCATCTCATTCTAAATCTGATCTTCGCAAAAACCCTTTGTTCGCAGACAAAGCCATGACGAAGGATGGAAAATCGGTGTTGACAAGTGCAGTTGAAATGCTGACATCCCTACAGCTTTCAGTTTTTCCCGTGTTTTGAACTTGTCCAACTTTTCCCCTTTTTCGAGACGGGGACGTCGTCGCCCTCAAGCCCCAGTGTACACAGCCCCAGTGTACACAGCCCCAGTGTACACAGCCCCAGTGTACACATCAATGTAAACATATGTTTTTATCATTTTAATTAGCTAAGATAAATCAACATTTGTACTTCAAAGATAACAATTATTTTAATCAGATAAAATCCAAGTAAATGCATATTATGAGCGGTTAAATTGATTTGAATATGAACATCATATTTGAAGTTTGGAAAACAGAGAACACAGCCTCAGTGTACACAGCCTCAGTGTACACATATGTTTTATTTTACGCCATAATACATAACATGAATATGATTTATAAGTAGAACTATATTAAATTGGCATTCATCACCTTTATAAACGGTGAATTGTTTTTATTTTATCATGAATCAAATTTTACTTTTATCATTTTTTTTTTAATTTATGATTGATTCGTAGTTGATATATGTTAATTTAATATACACATTATTATTTCTTCACCAAAATCTTTATCTAATTATCTAAAATGAAATTAGTTTGAAGTTTCTTATCTAATCTGTTATGGTGTTTATCATCAAATTATATATTATTTGTTGAAGAATACTATACTATTAATAAACATTATATGTTATATGCAAATTATATTATCAAAACAAGCAATGAATAACACAGGGAATGAAAATTCATAAACTAAAACCTTTATAAACGCATATTCAAATAATATTGAAAGTAGAAATAAAGAGTTCAAACCTTAAAATCAAAGTTTCACAGAAAAAAAGTTTAAAAGAAGACATACGGAGGCTATAAGTAATCTGAATGACAAGATACACCGATGGACCTAATCAAAGGCTATAATGAATGAAACTATATTATCAAAGACTA
Organism: Hydroides elegans; assembly: GCA_001703475.1. Taxonomy (NCBI): domain Eukaryota; kingdom Metazoa; phylum Annelida; class Polychaeta; order Sabellida; family Serpulidae; genus Hydroides; species Hydroides elegans. Next base: position 17,850 of record LQRL01075053.1, read on the forward strand.
TACACTCAGCGTACAACACGCCCCAGTGTACACATCGTCCCAGTGTACACATCGTCCCAGTGTACACATCGCCCCAGTGTACACATCGCCCCAGTGTACATATCGCCCCAGTGTACACATCGCCCAGGTGAAGACATCACCCGAGTGTTTACATCATTCCAGTGTACACATCGCCCCAGTGTACACCTCGCCCCAGTGTACACAGGTGAAGACATCACCCAAGTGTACACAAAGCCCCAGAGTACACAAATCCCCAGTGTACACAAAGCCCCAATGTACACATCGTATCAATGAAGACATCACCCAGGTGAAGACATCACCGAAGTGTATACATAGCCTCAGTGTACACATCGCCCCAACGTACACCTCGCCCAAGTGTACACAGGTGAATACATCACCCAATTGTAAACATCGCCCCAGTGTTGACACCGCCCCAGTGTACAACTCGCCCAAGTGTACACATAGCCCCAGTTTACACATCGCCCCAGTGTTCATATAGCCCGATAGTACACAGGGCCCCAGTGTTTACATAACCCCAGTGCACACAGAACCTCAGTGTACACATCATCCCAGTATACACACCGCCCAGTGTATACATCGCCCCAGTGTACACATATAGCCCGTAAGTATACAGCGCCCCAGTGTTTACATAACCCCATTACACACAGAACCTCAGTGTACACATCATCCCAGTATACACACCGCCCAGTGTATACATCGCCCCAGTGTACACCTAGCCAAGGTTAACACATCACCCAAATGTGTTCATCGCTCCGGTGTACTCATCGCCAAAATTTTTTAATCGCCTCAGTGTACACATCGCCTCAGTGTACACATCGCCACAATGTATACATCGCCCCAGTGTACACAGGTGAAGACATCACCCAAGTGTACATATCGACCAAATGAACACCTCGCCCCAGTGTACACCTCGCCCCAGTGTACACCTCGCCCCAGTGTACACACAGCCCCAGTGTACACACAGCCCCAGTGTACACACAGCCCAAATGAAGACATCCCCCAGGTGAAGACATCACCCAAGTGTATACATAGCCTCAGTGTACACATCGCCCCAGTGTACACAGGTGAAGACATCAGCCAAGTGTAAACATCGCCCCAGTGTTGACACCACCCAAGTGTATAACTCGCCCCAGTGTACACATAGCCCCAGTTTACACATCGCCCCAGTGTTCACATAGACCGATAGTATACAGAGCCCGAGTGTTTACATAGCCCCAGTGTACACAGAACCTCAGTGTACACAGAGCCCCAGTATACACATCATCCCAGTATACACACCGCCCCAGTGTATACATCGCCCCAGTGTACACTTCGCCCAGTTTGAGACATCACCCAAGTGTGTTCATCGCTTCGGTGTACTCATCGCCAAAATTTTTACATCGCCTCAATGTACACATCGCCCTAGTGTACAAAGGTGAAGACATCACCCAAGTGTACACATCGTCCCAGTTTTGACACCGCCCCAGTGTACACCTCGCCCTAGTGTACACATAGCCACAGGTTAAGTCATCACCCAAGTTTATTCATCGCTCCGGTGTACCCGTCGCCCAAATGTTTACATCGCCTCAGTGTACACATCACCCCAGTGTATACATCGCCTCAGTGTACAAATCGCCTAAGTGTACAAAAAGCCCCAGTGCACACGTCGCCCCAGTGTACACAGAGCCTCAGTGTACACATTGTCCCAGGTATAAATCGCCCAATTATACACAACGCTCCAGTGAACATAGAGCCCCAGTGTATACATCTCCCAAGTGTACACAACGCCCCAGTGTACACATTGCCCCAATTTACACCAATCCCAAGTGTACACATCACTCGAGTGTTCACATCGTATCAGTGTACACTGCGCCACAGTGTACACAACGCCCCAGATTAAAGGGGTATTAAGAGAGTTTGTGTGTTGCAGAGAAAATATCCCTTTATAAATCAGCAAATAAAGTAAAGGAAACTGCGGTGAAAGCACAAAAAAAAAGAAAAAAGAAAATAGAATGAAAAATCAAACAACTAGAGCTAGACCATAAACATGAAAACAGCCACAACCTCTTCCGAACATTTAGAGAACTCGAGGGAAACCGAGGAAACCAATGAGCGCCGTCAAATAGAAACAAGGAAACACACACACAGACAAAATAGAAATGCTGGGAAGAACACTTCAGTGCTGCCAGCGCAATAGACGAACTATGCGGCCCCCAAAGGAAGCATACGACCTTCCGCCAATTTCCCTAGAGGAAATCGAGCAGGCTTTCAAGAAACTGAGAAACCGGTAGGCTCCCGGCATCGATATTACCAAAGCAGAGTTCCTCACAGCGGGTGGGAAGCCCATGACTGCTTCATAAAATTGTCAATGCTATTAGCAGTGCATGAGAAGACTCTGAAAGACAGGGCAAGTATACTAGTCACCCCATACAAAGGAAGGGCGATAAACTTAATCCGGGCTATTCTTCGAGCCATGTCGCTCCTTTCTATGCCAGGATAGGTATTTAGCAGAATCCTGCTTAATCAGATGAAGCGGAAGACGGATGGGGCAACTGGTGATAGCCAATTTGGCTTCAGACCCTGTACTAGGCACAGTAGACGCCATATTAATTGTTAGACAGGTAATTGAGAATAACATAACATCGCGTCCCACTACATTTTATTTTCGTTGACTTCAAGCCTGCCTTCGATACGGTTTGGAGGAGGGCCCTGTAGAAAATGATGATCATAATCGGTAAAGATCCCAAAACCGTCCGTATACAATGAGTGCACCGATGTCAACGATGAACATTTAACTTAGTGGTTCGCAAAGAAGATCGTCCCTGGACAAGCATGCCTGCTATTACCAACTCTATTCAATAGTTTTCTAGAATTTGTCATTCAATAACTGAAAAGCCTTGATATAACGTTCAAACTCCATGAAAATTCATCAATAGACATCAGATACGCAGACAATCCCACCCTACTATCAGCTATTTTCGAGAAACTCCCCCTGTCAACCTCATAGCTCAAAAATTCATTCCAAAAATGGGTATGAAAATAAACGGCGCCAAAATATATCCCCGAGCTATTAGCAAATAGTCATCGTCGAGGAAGAAGTAGAGCACGTAGAAGAATTCGTATTTCTTGGAAGCGTAGTGCTAAATAGCGCTAAAGTTGTAAAAAGGGGCATAGGACTCGCGTCGACATCTTTGTGCGACTGCGATAGGCCATATGGAAAAAGAAATCAATAGGCAATGCCTTAAAAATACGCCTATGTAACGCCCTAAAAGTGCCAATAGCCACATACGCCTCCGAAACATGAGCTCTCCGATCGGGCGAAACGCACAGACTCAAGGTGTTTGAAATGCTATGCCTAAGATCCATCCTAGGGGTGACACGCAGAGAAAGGCCGAGAAACGAGCACATCCGCAAATTCCTTCAGATGAAAAACACAATCACTGAAGTGTTAAAACAAAACCGGCTGAGATGGTTTGTCCACGTCACAAGACGCTCCCTGAAAGCTATGTCACTAAAGCGTACCGGGAAGATTGTTTCAATCCAAGACCACGAGGCATGCCCCCCAGGAAATGGATCACCCAGGTGCGCGAAGACACAGGGCTTCCTATTGCTCCCGCGAAGCGCAGAGCATCGGGTCGTGATGATTGGCGTACAGTCTGCCGTCTGGAGAGAGCGACGAGACAAAGAGTCCTGAGCATCTAAGTCAATTCATTTCCATGCCATTTTAAGCGATTTTTAATTGCTTTTGTGTTTTTTGTTTATTCCAAATGAAATCATTCAACTTTAAATCCAAGACCACGAGGCAGGCCCCCCAGGAAATGGATCACCTAGGTGCGCGAAGACACAGGGCTTCCTATTGCTCCCGCGAAACGCAGAGCATCGGGTCGTGATGATTGGCGTACAGTCTGCCGTCTGGAGAGAGCGACGAGACAACGAGTCATGAGCATCTAAGTCAATTCATTTCCATGCCATTTTAAGCGATTTTTAATTGCTTTTGTGTTTTTTGTTTATTCCAAATGAAATCATTCAACACAGATTGGGCTTTTGATAAAACAGAAAGTTTGCATTGTAAAGTAAACGGTGCTTTTATCAACCCCGTCCCTACCAATACATATACCCAACATATTAAATGTATATTTCGCTACCACCATATTTATTACACCTGCTTTTCTATTTCTCATTTGACACACATAAAACGTTGTGATTTTTCAAGATTGATTTAAGTCCCGAAACATTTGAAAATAGGTTTATCGTTATATTAAGATTGTGGACAGAAAGTTCGCTTTAAGGGTACATGTACAGTCATATGCAATGGTTTCAAATTATGTTTTTTTATTATTTATACTAAGACCTGTAATATCTTTATGTTTCGCAAACCATGCACGCCGTTATTTCACATAGCAAAAAGAGATAACCACTGAGAGGGCAACCTTGACGCACTTTTCGCGATAACTTAGACCACTCATAACTGTAATCGTTTTTCATTACGCAACTCCAAATATCCGTATAACAATATTTTATCAAAGAAATAAACCTTCCCCGAAGCCATTTCTCCAATGAGGCAAATATAAAATGCCATTCTACGGAATCAAATGCCTTTTCAAAGTCTATTAGTTGTAAAATTATACCGGATTGATTTGAATCATCATTAAGATCTATTAAGTCTTCAATGAACGGAACACCCTCTCATATATACCTTAAAAAAGCCTGATTGGTTGTTGTTTAAAACATTCGATAAAGCTTTTTCGATGCGTTTTGCTAGAGTTTTAGTTAAGATCTTGTAATCTACAAGCAAAACTTGCCTCCTGAATTTTATTTTACTTGAGTCTTCACCCCGTTTTGAAATAATGTAATTACTATCCTTCTTTGGGACTGGGATAGCCGGGTCTTTTGTTTGCATGATTTGGATTCTGACAAAATGAACTAGTTTAGGCCCTATTCCTTTCTAAAACTTTTGATAAAACTCAGTGGTAAGGCAACTTACAGATGCTACTGTTATATATTCGATTAGTGCGTTATTTGAGGAATATAAGTTTGAATAAAAATATTTTAAATGTTTCATAATAACAGTAAGATCTCGTATTGGTGGTCCAATCAGCATCCAATGACGTTATAGCTCTCTTTTCAAACGCTTTTTTAGATTTCTTGAAGACATACGTGTTACTTTTTCGTGTTGTTCCACGAATTCCAACCGGGATCTCACCCAGGCCTCTTTTTTGCTTTCATCTCAGTTATAGTTTTAAAATTCTGTTTTTAGTTCATGATAATTTGATATTTCTTCATTTGAAGCCGTAAGGTTACATGTTTTGATGTCTAGCATATCTTGTTCATGAATTAATTTTGCTTTTTTCTATCTTTTATTTCTAGCTCTTTTCTTATATATAGTATTGAATATTCCATTATTTTATATTTAAGATAATCAAAGCGTGTCTATATATCTGTTATGTTCGAATTGTTATCCTAAACTTGATTAATCTTGTGCTTATTTCTTCCTTTAAGATACTTGAGTTTAATTTCCAAAAACCAGCTCATATGTTTTTCATCTTAAGTGATATTTGAATTATTCTATGGTTCATTCCGTGAATAATGTTTGAAGAAGTTACTAAATTATGATGTTTTTTGGATAAAAAAGTAATCGACACTTAATTAGTGGGGAAGGGTTCTGCCCACATTTTCCCCATGATCTAGATAAATCTAGCTTTTACGAAATAATCTGCATTTTATCTAAGGTCCAATTACAGTGCATTATTTCTTGTGATGTATCATATTTTTGCCTACGCTCGCACAGCGTACAGTTTTGGTCGGTAACGATACTCAATTTAAATTGTTTTAGTATATGCGTATATTTTTTTATTCGTTGACAAAAACTCGTCGAATTTCGCCTGATGCCTGGAAGGCACCTGAATATCAATAGATGAAGCTGTAACCAAACAGTAATCAAGGTATTCTACGAGTGTACGGCACCATGTCGCTCAGGAGAGACTGGATGGCAGCCGTTAACAGACTGTCCGACAACTTGGAGAGACAAGTGACTACTAGGAGAGTCTGGTTCTGGTGGTACAGTGGCCCAGCAAGCCCTGTATCGTATACCAACAATTTCTACGGAACAACGAACAGATCAATACTCCCAGGACCGTGCGAGAGTGGGAGAGGATGAACGGCCCATGAGCAATCAGTGACGACAACGCCTTCCTCTTGACTTATGAAACCCGTAGAAACCCGTATAAACACAGTTTTTGGAACCTCTATGCCCAAAGAAACCAATAGACGAGCAGTACGCAAAGAGTGAATCCATCACAGTCAAGTGAAAACACGAAGTATAAGATGTAATGGCTAAACCGAAACAAAACAGAGAAATGGCACATCTTAGACGACCAACTTTCCAATATCTTAGACGTCACAATGAAAGGAGATATTGATAAAAAGGTGCATACAATGACAACGGTTATCTACAATCTGAGCAAAGACCAGTTCGGGGCAAACAACCACGATGCAGGAATGACCAGCCTGAAACTCAGGGTAGAAGACGGATAACAATCACAGACATGCGACATTAAAAACCTGACAAAGAAACTTAAACTGGCACAAGAGCAAACACATCGGCGTAAGCAGAGCTAGGAACATTTAATCGTGAACAAGTCAGATGTTTGAGGCGCGCCGAAAATCACAGGCGGCACAGGCAAGACAGAAAGAGCAAGCGAGTCCGATTCACATCGAACCTGTTCAGATATGTATCAAGGATGCTGGGGGGGGGGGGCAAGCGGGT
>LQRL01075093.1:0-15474 GCA_001703475.1 Hydroides elegans
GAATTAAAACATATTTTCAGTATTGCTACACAAGGGAGACAGGACTACGATCAATGGGTAACAACGTTTAAACTAACAATGAGCTCTGATGGTACCAATTGGAACACAATGAAAAATGAAGACGGTACAGATCGAATCTTTCGTGGAAACCATGATCGTAGCAGTAAAGTAACACAAACCATGCCCGTTGGTACAAAATCGAGGTTTGTACGTTTGATGCCTCAAACATGGTTCGGGCCTGTCTCATTGAGATGGGGTGTATTTGGATGTTAGAAGATTGCATCGATAAAAACCAAACTTTAACTTTAGAGGACGCATGTATTTTAAATATTAAAAGCCGAGGGGATATCGAAGTATCGATAAATCATATTTTGATTAAGCATCTAATAAAGAGATTTAGCAATTAAGCAACTAATAAATAGATGCATTTAGCATTCAATCTGTGAAAATAAATATTATTATTTATCCTTATCATTTATCTATATGTTGTGTTTATCTATATCAAAATCAAAAACAGAAAATCAACCGATTGAATTATGTTTAAACGCCTTCACTGAAACCCGTCATATTTGCAAATGAAGGGTTATCAACAACAAAGTGTTGAGTGATAAAAGTCCTGACATGCAATGCTATAGAGTATTGTAATATTGCAGAGCATTTGAAACAGCAATACACAAACCATACAGTATAATTCTAATTTTTCCGACGAAATCTGATCGCCCATTCTCTGAATACTCCTTATTAAAGAGTTCAGGCCTGTATCCTACCCACTGTAAAGCACGACAAAACTATGCATTATTGCAAGACATATCCATGACATAAATATACAAATAAATTGTGACTTAGGCAAGATAAGAAATACACTTGTATCACTAATACTGTGGTTTCATGAGAAAGAATAATTGACTTATATACGTTTAAATTATTGTATGAAACCGGAAACCGGTATTGAGGTAGACGATAAGATACATTTCAAACATTTTATGCGTTTGAAAAATACGGCGGTTTAAATTTATGATTGCGTGTTTACTTTGTGTCATTGCTCAGCTATAATTAATTCTGCTATTTGATTTTTATTATCATTATAATCAATACATCTTGCTTGCCGTGTTTAAAAAATCATAAACATAAATAAAAATAACCTTGATCATCTTAAGATTTTCAAGACAACAAAATATTGAACATACATGCATATGGCAATAATATTTGACAATCCACTATGCACATATACTGTACTTAACAGTGACGGGCACACGTTTTAGGGGGTTGAATTCAACTTTAGGTTAAATGTGAACCGTATATACACACAGCATTTTCTTATAGGCTATATTTGGGTCTTGACAACTACCTAGCACTCGTCTCATGTAAAATATGAATATACTGCAAACGGGGTTTCAATATTAACAATGTAGCTGATATAACAACACATATCAAATTATAATAGAATACAATGCATTGTATAATTTATGAAAATTGTGGAAAATGACCGTTTATTCGTTTTGTTCATTTAATAAATCTTAATTTTTACATAGAATGTGTCTTAGGCTAACGCATAAAATATACTCACGTGAATAAAGATTGAGACCAAATTCTAAAGAGTCAATATTATTGATATTTCTACATAACATTAGATATCTATAAATGCATATTTGGGTGCTATAAGGGCAAGCTAAGCAAATTGAACCATTCATTTATAGAACGAAAAAAACCCTATTCCGATTGCGATACAGTTTTATGCAAACTTGCTAAAATGAAATTATTTGATATCTTTGAATTAGTGCAAAATAATGGGGAAAGGAATATATTTATAATCCTTTTTGCAATAGTTCTTGTAATTTTTGTTGGATATACAACACAAGTCAGGGCCGATATTTGGAATATTGTTTTCTTAAGTCTTGCCGTTTGCATGTTGGCATACGAGATAGGTAAGCATTTTTATGTTATCTCGTTGTAAAACATAAGATCCAATCAAGCTTTCATCAACTCTGTGATAAATTATAGTGTGAATTTCAACTACCATAGCGTATGATTTAGAATCACAATTCTATATAAGCATTAGCATATCATTATTTTAAAAATATGTATTTAGATTTATATAATTTACAAATACTTGAAATAAAATAAAATACGAATAAACTAGCTATAACTATGTTACTTTACTAAATATGTGTTTGTTTTCATCAACCTTAACCATAAAATATAACATATGATTAAACCCACATAAACAAAAACTGTTTAAACGCTTTTCCTTTCATAGTCGTATTGAGATCTGATAATTTATCTCAACATAATGTTATAATGCAATATGTTTTTCAGTGCCCCTCTTCTCCCTCCATGGATCTACATCATCGGACTTGAATCCGAAATCCAATATTCAACAATATGATTTTGACCAGTTGAACAAAAAAGTCGATTTACTCAGAACACTTCTTGAAAGCAACAACGTTAAGGAACGCTTTGGTGCAGAAGGGACAATCGACGTCGGCGATGTAACTTGTAAAAATGCAGATGATATCATAATAAACGGTATATTAACCGTATGTATAAATCATTAGTCATAAAAACGAATCATTTTTTGTTTCTATGGCACCATTCATCATCATTCTGAGGGTGGACCGTATATAGTGCATTTACTTAAATTCATATAGTCTGTTTGCCTCAATAAATCGGAAATCTTTTGAAGTTTAATATATCAGGGCTGATGTTGTACTTTAGACCGCTCTTTTGTTTCGCCCCTTATATCATTTCGCTTAGTATTTCTCATATGCACACCATCTTGGGGTTACCCATGTTTATTCATCAAAGTTAGAAGATACGCTCTATAACCTATTATATTGAGCAATACGCTCTGACAATCTAGTTTAAGCTAATTTTCTTATAATCAAGCGAATCATGATTTTCTTATATGTCTTACATTAAACTGTTAACTTTCAAATGTTTTGTACCAAACTATTTCTAATAACAAAGTAGCTATGATATAAATTCTAATGCAGTAATAACATAAATAACAAACACAATTATACAAACCCAATGCAATTAAATAGATTATTTAATCACACATAAATGAAGGGCACCCCACGACACATTTTTCAAAAAGTTGTAAAATCATCTTAAAACAGTATTAAAATTAAGAAAAACAATCAAATAATGTTTTTTGAACATTTGAATTTTGCAAAAAGGTGTTCCTTCTTTACAAGCCAGCTGGGCTGTTTGTCCCTTTCTAGCTAGCTTGGAACAGAAAAGGAACACCTTTTGCGAAAATTGAAATGTTGAATATAATCAAATTACGTATTATATCTTGCAAATTACAGTTTATTAGGCAATTGCAAGCAAGTTAACTCAGTTTTGAAATAATTATTCTCATTACTTATTGTGAAAATTAAGAAATAATCAAAAAAGGTGTTCCTCAAACTGCTCAAATCTCCAAGCTAGAATGAATTTTTTCAAAATTTCCAAGCCAGCTGGAAATTGGTGGGGAACACCTTTTTGGGGGAACAGCTCGTGAGGTGCTCTTCATAAATATACATGTTTCTGTTGGTTTAAGGTTTCGAGATGATGTGTCGCAATAGAAAACCAGTAGTAAAGCTAATCGCATCGTCATATGAAACGGCAAATCATGGCCCCAGCTATTCATGTCTCGACACCATTGATAGTAACGACCATTATGGTAATTATTTGTAACACATATGTTGCTGTTCTTTGAATGGCAATTACACAAGTAAATCAACAAAATAATCGAATCCTCAATAAACGTTAGAGTATTGAACCACCTGTATTAATGATATGCAACATACAAACAAAATAACAACCGAAGTAGTTTAAATCTTACAAGAAATTGACTAAATTTTATCTTATGTATAATATATGTTAGTTCATTTGAAAAGGTGGTTGGGCTGTTAAAAGCAACATGTTAGACCAGCATCAATGGATTAAAGCTGATCTGGGGGGGGGAAACACATTTTCAGAATCGCGACACAAGGAAGATATGACTACAGGGACCAATGGGTCACGACTTACAAACTTTAAATGAGTTCAGACGGTACCAGTTGGAACACAATGCAAAATGACGAAGGATTAGATAAGATTTATCGCGGAAACCATGATCGTAATACGAAAGTGACTCATACCATGCCCGCTGGTACAAAAGCAAGGTTTGTTAAGTTGCTCCCCCAGACGTGGTACGGGCATATCTCATTGAGATGGGGTATTTTTGGTTGCTAAATAGATTTTAAATTTATCATTTTAGACTGAAAATTATACATCTTAATGAAAAGTGACTTATTACAAAAGTGTAATAGTATGTGGGTATCAATGCTTTATCTGATAGCACACGGTAGCACTTCTAAGTACTTTTTTTGTCATTCTCTATGAAAAAGTGGTTTTTAATCATAATCAATATTATTCTATTATTGCAAAGTTGTTAGCAATGTACCTCAATGTGCATTATTCAAAATTTCATTACTCAAGCTTAGACCATATGTTCATTTCTACAAATTAAAATGCAGAGCTCAAAGTACATTAAGGAATACTTTGCAATTCCTGTTTGGTTATGGTTATCACCATAACCAAACCTTTCTGTATGATAAGTCTTCAATTGTATCCATATCTACTGGTAAATACTTTGTCTTGCAAATTAAACATAGATTCTATAGATTATTTGTCTTAAAACTTATATAAGTTTAGGTAACTAAATCCTAAATTGGCCTTTAAATCCCACTAATTGCGTTTCGTTTTTAATCTAATTTATTTCTACTTATCTAATTTTTATGTTGGGTGCTAAACATCCTTTCAAAGTTGATTTCATTGTGCAAAACTGAATCCATAGTTCTGTAACTAAATCCTTTTCATTGAGGTTGTCCTGTTAACATGCAATAAATGTTCCTTATGACCTAATCCATTTTCAATAACTGATATTTATTGATTACTAATAATTGAAGGGCTCCGTGCATCAATGTGTCAAGTCTACTTAACATGTTTAGCCAAAATGTATTGCAAAGAGTCACATGATTATAGATCCAGGTTATATACTCCAAGAATACTACAAAATCAATGCCATCATAATTATATTATCCTTTGGCTACTTGCCAATTCTGATATAAATGACCAATATAAAAACATTCAATACTGCATTGCTCGAAACCTCGATTTCAGACTTAACACATTGTTGCACGGATCCCTTCAATTATAGAATAAGACTTTGTTTTTATGAAATAACAATTCGATGATGTGGGTTAAAATTGTGTTAACTATGACACAAATGCACTAATTTATTTGTTTACAGTCAGGCCCTGCTTACATACAATGAGCGATTCTCGTCGCCACTTGCGACTTTCATTGTTTTATTTGTAGGACTTTGAAATAATTTCAAGGAAAAACCCCGTTGCTCATGGCGATTTCAAAAATTTGTGATTACATTTGAGCGATTTACAAAACCAATCTAATAAATGCTATATTTTCTTTGACTAAATGACCGATTGTTTGACACGTCGCCAGGCGCGATTATTGTTGCAAGTGGCGATTCTCGTCGCAAGTAGCGATTTGTGTCAAACAATGCACTGTAAAATGCATGAGAAAGTATTGAAATACCAAAACAAATTGTGTATGTAATCACTAAAATCGATTTTATGTAAGCAGGGCCTTAAATATATTATGTTTTAGTTAAACCATCGTTTGGTTATTAGTTTTGCGACATATTAGTTTCGTTCATGCTTAAATGGCCTGCATAATATGAAATGATTTAATGATTAAAATTAATAAAAATAAATATGGTTATTGACAATTTATTTTATTTGTTAGAAAACATGTGTCATACAAGTAATTCAGCACCTTAGATCGTTAGGTCTTGATTACATAAAATCGCTTGGGTAGCGATTGTCACTGTTTTCATTGGAAATTGTAAGAAGCAACATAATTAGTTCATGAAAAATTCCGCTAAAAACAGTCGAAATCGCAACTTGCGAATCAGAATTGCTAGTTTTATGTAACCATATTCTTAGAGACGGTTTCATTAAAGAAGCGATATTTATCGCCAATGATTTTTTTATGAATTCGCAAGCAGCGACATTATTATCGCTGCTTAATTTTATAAGCAAAAAAAAGGAAAAGCGCAAGCGGCAGTAAAAATCGCTTCTTTAATGTAACTACTCCCTTGATCGTTTTTTTATGAAAGCAAACCGGCTAAGCAAACAGGAGAAAATCATGGTGTTTTTATTACAGATTTCATGAACCAGTGTCTTCAATAGTATAACTTATTCAAATAATAGTACAAGGCTACAGACAACATGCAAGGAGAAGCCAATATTATTGATCTCTGGCAAAACTCTCGTAATATCTATATACGCGACATAATATGCACCAACGATTCACAGAGCAGGTTTTATGCATGGTACATATGCGAAAACGAAAGCATTATATTATATTAGGTTTAATTTATTGTCTACCTATTTTGAAAATGGCGTTGATAGATGTTTTGAATTTCACTAATAAAATCGGAGAAATGAATATATTCATAGTTTGTTTTGCTATATTAGTAGTTATCTATATTGGATCAACACACCAGCTTAGAACTGATGTATGGAATATCGCCTTTCTTAGTCTTGCAGTTTGTATTTTAGCGCACGAGATAGGTAACTATATCATTTATTTATTTTTCATTGTAAAGAATGCTGACTCGCTTAGTTTTCTATGAAAAAAATGACATATTTGCTCTGAAATCAAATAATTTTTATATCTAAATGACAGTTGTATTTATCAATAAGGCCGCGGTAACATTGGCTAGACAAGAGGCTGTTTTTCACGTCATCTCTATTTTCTTTATTGAAACAAAACAGCTTTTTTTTTCACGCAAGTTTTTTTTTATTTAAAAAAGTAGTTACTAGGCGTTTTGGTTTCACGTCAATGATATAGCACAGAAGACAACTCCAGCGAACAAAACTGCTTGTGGAGGAAAAATCGATTTTTAAAACGCGAGCTTAACAAAAAAGGCACTATATTTGAGCGTGTTTGACACCATGCATGTCACTTAATCCTTTTTTAAATACCTTAGCCAAACTGGAGAAAACATGGATTGTTAGACTTACTTGTTCCTATTTGCTTAAGTGTAACCACTTAAAAAGCTCGCGTGAAAAAACTGCTAGTTTCTTCTTGCTCAATGTAAACGTGGCCCCAAAAGCAGGGCATAAAAATATGATGTGCTGGATTATTTCATGAATATACAGACACATGAATTAAATATGACATTTTGTTTTCAATCTATATATAAAATACCTCAATACATTTGATCGTATAGAGTCGGGGTGTCCGTCCATCGGTTCGTCTGTCATCGCTTCTTTGTACGAGCTTGAACTTTTGAACGGAAAGTCATAGAGACTTTGTTATAGGCTCAAATGAAAGGGCTTGGTGTGCAAAAATGCTTTTTGATAGTGTCGGTCAAAGCCAGCCATCGGAAGCTGGCCGAATAAGACCGAAGTGCCAAATACTTTTTTATGTGTGAGCTTGTATGAACTAGAACTTCTGAAACGAAGGTCATTGAGACTTGGTTATAGGCTTAAATGAAAGCTCTCGGTCTGCCTTTTGCACAAAGGACCATGTGCAACTTATATAAGAAAAATGCTCCGGAAGTAGGGCATACGACGGATAGATTTTTTTCTTCAAAGTTTTGATTTATTTTTAATATATTTTGAAAGCCCTTTATTTAAGGCATTAGAAATAAGCTTAATCATGTTTCAACTCAATCTTCTTATAATTTTATTTAACATCTAAAAGTCACATTAATTTGATAATAATTTAAGGGGGTCCTCCCATAATCGTAATGATTAACTGGTATTTAGAATAATTTATCCAGTGAACTAAGCTAGATAGGGTTGGAATTATATTGCTAAATAATTATCTAGTGGATTTATCGTTACTATACCCTATTACAGTGTATCATATCTAGAAATTGACGAACTTCATCGGATTTAAAAAGCTGTATGTCATGTGATATAAACTAAAGTTTGGTCAAGGGCGCATTCGACCTCCAAGCTGAATTTTATATAATTTGAAAGATATTATATAAACAAAGATGATATCCAAAATTCAGCTTGGAGGGCGAATGCACCCTTGACCAAAAATGAACTTTTCCATGACATTTCATGCTATTTCTTAGACTATTGAAATAACGAATTTTAATGTAAAGCTCAATATCATTTCTGTAAAACGCCTAATTTTCCAATTTATTTGGATGAATTATAGTTCTACACTATTTGTTGCATTTAATATATGAATGAATTTCAAAACAATTATTGCAATGACCAAAAATATATCAAGATATAAGACATGGTGTTCAAATCAGCCACCATTCCGGGCAGTATACAAGTAATCGCATTTCAAAATGCATCAAATGATCATATCTAAGTGCTGGATATTGATTCTCTCGACACTTTCAGATTTAGGTTTTAAAATATTTCAATAACATTATTGTTGTGGCATTATTTTTGAATATCGGCCAACTTGCTTTAGGTCCCTGCAGCCAAGAAGCTAATTTGGGTGTTTATTTATCTATAAATGGAATGTCAAAGTTGTATTTTGCCTCTCATTACATATTGAGAACATTAAAAAACACAATTCTATTCATTAAATATTTCTTTTAAAATATTAAGGGCATAATATCGACTTGTAACATCAATCTAGAATTAACAGCATCCACGTTTAAGTATTATATTTTAATTTTATCATGATTTTAATAAAATATTCACTAGAAATAGTCCTGTATATTATACATTTATGATTGAGCATGAAGTTTGAAATATTTCATTTGAATACAATGAACTTAGTGGCAAGACAATATCACAGGGACATTATATTTTAACTAGGCAAAAACTCGGGATACCCCACCCCTGTTGTATAGTCATTTATGACAAAACTGTTCGTTTGTTTCCAATGGAAATTTAGTATTTTATTATTTAAATGTAATATAATAATATAACCAAATTTCATGCAAATCGAAAGGGAGCGGAAATTCCCCGATATCGCACATGATCCTTTGCCACCGTATGTTGGCCATTTTTTGTTGTTGTCAAAATGGCCAAAAGTTTTGATATTTTTGCAATGCATTAGCATATGCAAAATATTCAATACACCTTCTTATTGGGGTGGTTTGGGCCTTTCCGTGTTTTAAAATGCTTCCTTGTTATAATAGGAATACAATATGACTAAGCTATTAATATACAAGTTTTAATAACATCGTTATCTTTCTTTGCAGTGCCTACCCACATCCTGTATGGATTCACATCAAATTCACAGAATCCTGAGCCATGCTTGAATGATGTTGAGAAAACAATAAACGTCCAAAGTCTTATCAACAACCTTCTTCTAACTTCTAATCGCCAGCAACACGAGATTGATCAATTAAAGGAACAATTAGAAACAGTTGCAAACAATGTTGAAAACGAAAGGAAACGCGAACGTGTTTATACCGAAGGCACGATAGACGTTGGTGATATCAAATGTACTAATGCAAGGGACATCCTATTACACGGTATTATATTTTTTCAGATTTATTTTTATTTATAAGAATAATAAAGATATTATTGTTGTCCGATGTTTATCTTATTAGGATTACAATTTTTTCCCAAAATCAATATAGTTTATCAAGTGTTTTAAGCACAAGTTGAAAAATACATATAATCATATATGATCAAACTGCCCTTAACTATCACAACTAGCTTTATTTTTACTCATTTTGCTTATACATATATTCATATAGGCTTCGAGTTGCTGTGCCGGAACAGAGGTCCCCAGGTTAAAATAACTGCATCGTCAATGTGGGACGCTAATCATGCTCCTGGCTTCTCGTGTCTTTATGTAATTGCTATCGATGGCCATAAAGGTGGTTGTTTGACAAACTTTCAATTTCCTATCTTGATACAGAAAAAAATCTATATTTATGATCAATCGAAACCGACATGAATTTATACAAATATATTGTTACAAAATTTATGATCGGGTTTGTGTATTGTTGCTTAGGTGGATGGGCTGTCAAGACTAATGACGAAAATCAGTGGATCGAAGCAAATCTCGGCGAAGAAAAACATATTTTCAGCATTGTTACACAAGGACGACATGATAGTGAGCAATGGGTAACCTCGTTCAAGCTGCAACAGAGCTCCGCTGGTACCAATTTCATGACAATGAAAAATGCAGACGGTTCAGATCGAATCTATCGTGGAAACCATGATCGCAATACCAAAGTGACTCAAACTATGCCAAGCGGTACAAAAGCGAGGTTTATAAGGCTGCTCCCTCAGACTTGGCACAATCGTATATCCCTGAGATGGGGTATATTTGGTTGCTAGAAGTTAATTTCTAAATTTCATTTGTAAACTTAAATTCAAACTATTGTATAATTCAAGTATAATGTATCAATTAAACGCTTTAATTTCCTTTGTACGTAAATTTTGTCGTCATAAAATATTGCTATGTTTTTATTACTCGACACAGGAATATCTACATATTAAATAATTCACAACACAAAATAGTATAATGTAGCTTAATATATTTAGAATTGTTTAAACTTCTTGTTTTGAAAAAACTTTCTAAGCTATGAATTTACGTTAATTAATAGGCCCATCGAGCCAAAACAACGAACAACGCACCTACATGTAAATGGACAACGTAAAGACAAAGAAACATTTAATCTAGATATTCTGTCAAATGTTCAATAAAACGAATAAAATCTAGTAATTGTTTATTTAAATGTTAGTTCATTATAAATGCATCTTCAAATACAGCAAAAAAGCGAAATAATTAACCAATTTCAACATGGATGATTTGTTCTATTAATTCTATTACCAAAAACAGACAAAACAGAGATTTCACGTAAAGCTTGTATGGAATCAAATATTATAAGATACAATATAAAGCATTACAAAACGAGTTATTTTCTTGCATTATCAAAGTTCAAGAATGACATTCAACAAACCAGGCACTATCATGAATGATTCAGTTATTCAGCTTAAACGACATACTTCTATCATAAACGGTATTTTAACATCTTGATACACTGTATTTCACGTTTGATTTCATGTTTGAAATTAGAAGCGTTTAATTATCTTCAAAAAAAGGGAGTCGATATTTAATTTTATTTTAAGAAGATTTAAAAGAAAACGACGCAATAGTTCGATTTCAATTATCATATGAGGTACTATGCGTGAAAGGGGAAGGGGGTATTCTCAAATTTGGTTAACAAAAATGTGTATTTATCATTAACGACTTTTTTTCTTGCTTTTAGTACAAACAATATAAATTTCTTTAGAAATAACAGATTTCAATCGAATAACAATAGTAACTATTATCGTCATCAAATTGCTTACAAAGAAAACACATCATTACATTGCGAGGGAAACGTGATGAAAATTTGATTGGACTCAAAAAGATATATAGAGATAGAAAAAGAGAGAGAAAGTCGACTTAACACATTATAGAACGGATCCCTTCAAACAGCATCGTGTAACCGTAGATCCATTTTGTATAGCACTCTATGACATTACGCATGATATGATGACCCTTTTCAGCGTCACCACCCAAACGCACGCCAACCGGCGTAATAGTTCAATTAATGTAACATTTTCAGGGATGCAACTTAGCGGTCGAACGTTCGCATATGCGGCCGTCAATTCTTCCGCGCGAATGTTATGGTTGTCCGTAATTGCCAACCACAACATTGACACGATATATCGATGCCCATGCTGTTAGCTGCATTAAGTCAAGTGTATATTATATTTATATGAAAATATTTATTTTATGAAAAAAAAACATGGTTTAGGTGTGCTTATAATGCCTGGCATGTTATATCGCATTCAGTAATGATTATAATTGTCAGTTTTTTGGAAGATTGAATTCTAGAAAAGATACATGATTGGATATACTCTGTATATAAATAAAAAAGAGTATAGGATTGACACATGGAATTTATATTTTTTCTATAATACTTTATTTTAAACGCCTATTTTATTTAAACGCCTATTATCGGTGTCGCATTAGCACTTAAATGACTCCATATTTAAATGTTTGTGTGTTACAGATAAAATGTGCCAACACTTTGCATATTTTAATGAAGAAATAATTGAATATTAAAAAGCCGAAATTGAGGTTGACACAAAGCCGCATTTAAAGTTTATTCTTTTTATCAGACATACGACATTTTACAAATGACATATCAGATATCAATATGATCAACAATAGCAAACAAAACCTACAACATGGTAGTAGTAATTGAAATAATTTTTATCACACTACAATTACTATTAATATATAATTATTATTGAAATAACCATTAGCAAATTAACATAAGGGCCTAGCAGCAACACTTACAAAAATGTTCCTAATGAATGCAACATCGTTTCAACTAAATATATAACGCCATCAGACAAAATGTGCTCCGAACGACTAAGAAATCCTTATATAACATCTAATGTCATGGACCGATATTTCGGATATAATATTATTTTGAACGTCCTTCAACCTTATGTGTAAAAAACGACTATGTGTGATGGTCGTAGAATGGACGTAAGAATGATGGACGTCGGCAATAAAAGGACGTCTTTAAAATCTTTGATTTGTCTAAATTGATACGTCATTTTGACGTTTTACGGACCACTCGCGCCGAATGAGAACATATACTTGTACATGTACATGTATGCATGTTTCGCGATATTTACTTTTTGGTCACATATCAAACACCACATCGCATAGAAATCTTACATAACGCTCAACAAAGTGCTTACAATGGGTCTTTTTTAGATCTTTGTTTTAGGCAACAGCAATGATTTAAGTGGCGCGACTGGTAAAGCAACGTATTTTTTTTAGTTTATTCCTAAGCTCCAACTCCGATTTCGATACAAACACATTAAATTAGTTGAGACGCAGACGCGGATCAAAATATTGAACATTAGGCTTTATGTTACAGAACATCTCATCGAACTTAGAGGCGCAAATTCTTTTATTGGCATTACACATACGGGCGAACGACTCGCGCGCGATTCTAAATCCGCACCTGGTTTTGGTTTTGTTTAGATTTTGTCAATGACATCAGTAATCAATTTGATTGCGCGATCATCGACGTGTTGTATCCTCTTGTATTCCTCCAAAACACCAACTATGTGCTCTGCAATCATACACATACTTTCGAGCTCATAACAGCATGGCTGCCACATGCGCTTGATACTATCGTATTTGATGTTGCATTCGAACAGCTTGACTTGGGTAAAGAAATGCGGAACACATCCATGATCCCGGAGACATGCCCTGAAGTACGTGTAAATCCGAATGGTCCAATCTACAGCAGTCATTTGTTGCATGGTTGAGTTGATTTTGAAGTTATAAGTCAGGAAAAAGACACAGTTCTTGAGATAATACGAGCGGAGTAGATCCTCGATATCTTTCGTGAAACCCATTTGTTTTAATAGTGGTATAATCGGCGCAATGAAACAAGGTCGACGCAGCGCCTTTGCAAGTCGGTAACCCTTTCGGATTTCTTCGGGTACGTTCGAAATGATTCGGTTTTCGATGACTGAAAACCCGATATCGGCTCGGCGGAAATCGAAATGAAACGTGACTTGAAGCGGGGTGCTCTCGGGCATGTAATCGTGGTGGGTTAGAGGTGTCAGTTCTTTCAAACTCACACATGGCACAATATCGATTTTGATTGGCAGGTATTTGTATTCGTCTCCCTTCAATGTCAGACATAAAGCCATGAACTTTTTCTCGTGTATTACATTTGTGTGTGTATCAATAGCAATGCGGCTTTGTTTTTGTCGTTGGATGACTTTATCCACGCATTTTCTTACAAGTTCCGACAAGCGATTGTGACGTAACAATCGATCTCGCAAAGTGGGCGATAATGTGATATCGCCTCGTTTCAAATAAGCGTCGCGCTCCACCGTCATATGTCCGTCTTTGTCCAAAAACAGCAACAGAAAATCAAACTCATTCGGAACCATGCAACCAGTGCCTTCTGACGCACTTCCGACCAAGTATGCGATACACGAAAACAGCGGTTCCGTTTCGGATATTTCCCGCGCTAGACTATTCATAAAATCGATAATGGTTTTACGCACTTCGGTGGCTTCCCTGTGTTGTTGTTTTTGGGGCTGTTTGTTTGAGATGATTTGTTCAATGAGATTGGGAGTGGCCCTTTTATCTGTGTTTGCAGCTACAGGCCGGTGTATATTTGACGAAAGCTTGTCTAGTTTATCAAACCGATCCCACAATGCCATATATTCTGGATTCGTAGACTTCCTCACTAAATCGTGCAGCTTATTTGCGTGCAGAAACCGAATCAGTTTAAGTTGTTCGTCCTTGTTAAGACTTTCTGTACTTCGGTCCAAATCGAACACTTTGATGTTCCTTAGCAACACCATCACATGGCGACAAATGCCGATGTCCAGAGCGGTTTTCCAAATATGGTTATAACCCCAATTGTTCCAAATATGGTCATATTCTAAGTTAGCACTGCGTAGCTGTGGCATATCCTTGTACAAAGCCATTAATTTTGACGCATGGGTATGATTGGATACCGGATTGTCACCTTGTGAACCATAAGATTGAACCCATAACGTATCCAGATTATTCAGAATCGAGGACGAGGCATCCGAACCAAGAGCCGTTTTGAGATGTTCCCGCGATGTCGTTTCATCCACCGCTATTCCATAATCGATACACGCTCTAACAATCAAGTCAATGATAACCGCATGGCCCTTAGACACGACATGCTTAAAGCGCTTTTCGAT
Source organism: Hydroides elegans (assembly GCA_001703475.1). Taxonomy (NCBI): domain Eukaryota; kingdom Metazoa; phylum Annelida; class Polychaeta; order Sabellida; family Serpulidae; genus Hydroides; species Hydroides elegans. Next base: position 14,769 of record LQRL01075093.1, read on the forward strand.
ATAGACGTTAAGGGGATTTTTCGTTGAGCGCCAGGGGGTAGGATTCTCTATACTTGGATTTGTACCGTTGAGTAGTATTTTTGGGTCGCAATATGGATTTTTCACATAGTACGGCCATAGTACGTCACATTCGGACGTGACGTGACTTTTGGCCTATTTGAAAGTCTTCCGGGCGTCCTTTTTGATGTCCCGGAGTCCAAAGATCGTAACTTTCCAATGGGACGTAACGTTGGTGCAAAGTCTTTTATACGTCCGCGACGAATAGGACGTCCGGAAAACTTTCATATGGGCTCAAAGAAGGGCGTCCGCTCAACGCCCGAGTATGCCTTGCCGAGTGGGTTGTATCATTGTATTAAAATGATACATGTATATTCAACATAAAGATCCACAACAGATTATTGACTATTTAAATAGATTGAGGAACCGTAAGTCGCGGCCATACCGATGCATCATAGACTATATACATTTTCTTGTATATATTTATTTCACTTAAAATAATAAAAAATGTGTTATCTGTGGTTTAGTAAGTACATACATGTGTGCCATGTTATAATAGAGATATCAAACACACATTGTTAGCTGTTTAAGCTCGGTTCAGCTTTAATAGAAAATGAAGTTTATTTTCATATATGATTCCTCAAACTTCAATGAAAAAAATTTCATAACTGCCTCAGGCGTGGATTCAGAGGGGGGCGCACCCAGCGCA
>LQRL01075112.1:2668-18502 GCA_001703475.1 Hydroides elegans
TATATCAAATTTAATGAGACAAAAACAGAATGTATAGTGTTTAAAACAGTCAAGGAAGAACATATTACATATAATACTTTTAATTTAAATGGTGTAAGTCTCGCATTTTGTAAGAAATTTAAGTACCTTGGCCACATTGTGGATGAAAACCTTAACGATGACATGTATATAACTAGACAAATGCGATCCATATATGCAAGAGGTAACAAATTGATTAATTCATTTAGACATTGTACTGTAGATGTTAAGGTTGCTCTGTTTAAAACATATTTATCTAATTTTTATTGTGCACGCCTATGGTGTAACTATGGTAAAAGTACTTTTCAAAATTTTAAAGTTGCGTATACTAATATTTTCCGAAACTTTTTCAATATTAGATACTTGTGTAGTATAAGTAAGGAAATGTGTGATAAAACAATAAACATTGTCAATTGTGTAATAAGAAACTATATCAATAGTATAATTAAAAGAATATATGTATCAAAAAATTAGAAAATTAAGTGTATTACAGATAGCGATTTAATGAAATGTTCGAAGTTGATCAAATTGTGGCATAAAGCTGTTTACGTTATTCCTAGTCGCAATACAGAATAGCTGTATGTATTAGTTAATTTATATATGTGAAGTCGAGTATTAAACCTTTAATATATTTTATAGGACTTGTTATTTGTTCAAACAAGTATACTATTACCATTTTGTATATGTACATAGAAGTCTGAAATAAACAGCCAAATAAAAAAAAAATGAGATCACCACCCAATCGTAAGATATGAGTCCCGAAATCTTGTAATTTACACGACAACGTGCATTCCGTCATTACACAGAGATGCTATGGATATCCCTGCCAGGTTCGATTTTAAACCGGTAAAACATGAAAAGTGGTATTTCAAAATAACATTAACACGTTTTTGTTTTAAAAATAGTGCTATCAAAATGTAATTTAATATGATTATTATTGTATATTGAATCTATAGCAATTAGTAGTGCACTGTTGTGTCCTGTATTTTGATTTTTAAGTTAACTGCATTTACATTGTCTATAAAAATCCAATTAAAACTTTCCAAAAACAAAAGCAAGATGTGCTATCAATGAATATTTTAATATTTTGTCTTCATTTCATGAATTCTTGCATTTTGTTTTAGTGCAAATGACGGACGCGGAAAATCGCGAACTGATAGAATCGGAACACAATGAGACGCTACAGCTTTGTCGATTATTCACTTCTTATTAAAAACGGTAAACTGTAATTTATACATACAGCATTTGACTATTTCATAAATTAGCATTATAAGTGAAAATATTACTATTTAAATGCATTCAGTAAAATAACAATAGTATAGCAAGCGATTCGCATCGCTCATTTGAATATAAACTGGAGCAAACTTCATGCACATGGTTATGTCTTACTGAAACGAAAATCAGAGACTTACAAAGTTGACTTTGGTACCGCCTTAATTTACTGAACACAAGTTAAAACAGTAAGTCATGAATATGTCATGAGTAAATGGCAAAAGATTCTGTCAGGAATTTTTAGTTCAATGATGTTTCAATTACATCTTAAAATCAGAAGATCTGACTCGGTCATATATATTTACATTTTTATCATCAAAGTATTATAAAACGCGTTTATTTACATTCTTAGAAAAGACGTCTTTCCTACGAGATATAAAAACATCTCCAACACTTGGTTGAAATTATGATTATATATTATAACTTATAAAAAGTTTGAGTGATCAAATTTTGTTTTGTAAATGGTTTTATTTGACCAACAATATTGTTTCACTTCGGCTTATATTTTGCTTAAATCACACTCAATTACTTCAATTTCAAATATTTAGAAATCCACCATTTTATTTAAATTTCAATACATTTTTGCGTAACATTGATAAGGACAATAGGTATGTCACCCGAAAGGTCCATATCAACACTTTTATTGACCCGAGGGAAGGATATGGTAATGTCCAATCCCGAAGGGCGCGGGCATTACTTTTTTTCTATCCAGAGGTTCAATAACCACGTTGTTATGGACACTGAGGATTTGATTCATTTGATTGCATGAACATTATTGCTGGAATTTGGAAATATTTATGGGTTACCATTGCCTGAAAAAGACATATTCCCCTGGTGATAGTGCTCTGCATATTGCTTCCACCATGTAATAAATCAACATATGTATTGTTAAATTGTAATTTTATCAATGGGTTTTGAAAAATCGACTGGTGGTGGAAAGCTATAGTGATGGCCTTAGGTAAATTCAAATGTGGCGTTATAGTCTGCCATGACCTTTCATTTAGCTGCAGCAAATTCAATTTATTATGTGTGTTTCATTTTGTAAAACCAAAACAGTTACTTTAAATATATCTAACTGGATGTAAAACTTAGTAAAATTTATAAAGCAGAGGATAATGAATATGAAAATGTATATCTTTATTGATAAGATACATGTTCTACAATATTACGAATGATATTTTAAGGTAAAGATTTTTTATATATTGCTAAGCAATAATCTATGTCAAATGTTACCGTTGCTCAATCAGTGATTTTGTTCCTTTCAAATTGATAGAATGTGTTATATTAATTGTATTTATACCAATTCGATATACTATATGTCACTATTTAATATTTAGCTGACATTTAGCATCAACTTGTGGCATATTATCTATACCAGTGAATAATATACTTTATTTACAACTCTTACCCTAGTAAAATCTATTAAACATTTACATTGAACAAAACACATATACTGGATCGTTATTACTATCGTTCTTTTAGGTTATTTCATTGTTGTCAATACACACCGTTATCTCCTAAAGGTTTTATGTTTTAAATTTATCGATAACTTTCATGTTTTATATTCTTGACTGTTCACAGCACAAAACTATAAATCATAAACGACTAATTTACATATTAGGATAATGATGTTATACAAAATTGTGCAGGTTGTGACACATTAGAAAGATTGGGCATCACTTCACAAATGTAACAAAGAATTTCATATATTAAATTGTTGTTCCTTAAAAAAACATTATTAAAGGGTTGTGAATGGCTACTTTTGGATTATATTGTTAACTTATTGCTCATGATATCTATGATCTCATGATCAGTTTATTGTGGGACAAAAGCCTTCTAAACACATCATGTTTTTTTTTAAATAGAGTATGTGTGTCTCAAAATTAATTAGATGTTATTTTAGAATAAGTATATTATTTTGCTTGACACCTGACATTATTTAAGCAAATTAAAGCAGGTGTTTTAATATATAATATTTTTTTTTAATACATGGCGATCTAGCTTTCGGCCTTATTGGTTTATTGTTGATCGATACAGTTAATGGAAAAACATCTTTGTGCATAATAATATTGTCAGAAATTCAATGAAAATGATCAATATAAAAAAAGAAAGAAATAATAAGTTTTACCAAATAAATCCTCCATTCTGAAATGAGATATTTTTGTAGTTAAACAAGGTATTAACTGCTTTATATAGACTCAACGGATATTGACTATACCTATCAATGAGTGTCCCGTCACTAGGTGACTCTTGTGTCATCAACACCATGTCACTCTCGATAGTTGATACTAAAATATTTAGCTATTTTCATTATCATGCCATCTTTTTGAAATTCCAATAGTGGATATAGGAGATGCTGTACATGGTCTATATATTTGTATACATAATATAATATGTTAATTAGCCAATACATTTCAGAAAGTAAGGAGGATATAGAGGAGGATATAGGCCAAGTAAATAAACAAACTATTATTTAGTAAGCTATGTGAATTGAGGAAACATCAAGTCATAATTCAATACCTTTAGTAAAAATAGATCAAACGTTGTTATTATTGTGGTACAATATTTAAGATGTAGATTTCGGATCTGTATCTAAAATAAACGTTTTTAGTACAGACAGGCTCATATATCAGGTTTTGTGTAGCCTAAAAAAAAACGTTTATGATCTTTTATTGATCTCTCAATAAACCAGTCATCTGAAAAGACGCATCCCACCCAAGTGTTATTGCCTGAGACCACCATTGATTAAATTATATAGTTCTTTATAGCATATTTCGTCACTGCATTTTTTCACAACAAAATCCGACAAGCAAATCATATATCGCTGCAAAAAACATCCTGGGCTGTTTAAAATATGAAAGTTTAAATATAGGATGACCATCTCGAGAAATAAAAGAGATTTGTAACTGAACCCTCCGATTTCTGTGATTTTGTCTTATTGATGGCACAAAAATAGACACATATTTTCCTACGCCGTTTTGAAAACTACATTATGCATGAACTATAATCAAATGGTTATTTTCTTAATAACCTTAACCTACTCTACCCGTATGCAAAGAGTCAACTCAAATAATACATGTTTTATATAGAAATATAGCAACATAATTAGTGGTCTAATTCCTTAAAGGGCATCAACTCGTCAATTGAAATTTATTTTTCTCATTATTTAGCTATAATATGTTATATATATATATGTTGTAACTATACATTCCTATGATTGGTTGAACTTAAATTACAGTTTCAACCCAAATATCGTATAACAACTTAAAAACCGACTTGGAAATACGTAGTTTTCCCCGCAATAAACCGGCCATGATGTCTACTGTCCTCGACAAGCGAACCAGCGGTGAGTCATGGTCCTTTTACCACATAGCCATTCCTTGTAAACAAAACTCGCACAAAAGAACATTTAAATGTGAAATTTCACATAAATTACGTTGTTTCAAGATGTCATCATTTAAGACTCATATATCCATTGCAAGGCCAAATTTGCCCTTCGATAGACATATAGTATATGAGGATGAATCAAGGAGTAATCAAGTGCTGAACGAAATGCACAGATTTTACAAAGACGAGCGCTGGGTCGACGTGAATCTGAAGGTTGAAAACACTCATTTTCCTTCCCACAGATTAGTTTTGGCAGCTAGTTCACTTTATTTTGAAAGAATGTTTACCAATGGGATGTGTGAGGAAACTGCAAAAGAAATAACACTAAATGAGGTCACAGCATGTTCAGTCAAACGGCTTTTGGAATTTTCATACACTTCGAAGTTAAATATAGGAAATAGTTGCGTTTTAGAAGTATTTGAAGCAGCTGATATGCTTCAGTTCCCGTCTGCTCGCCGATTTTGTGAACAATTTCTATTGGAACAAATTAACGAAACTAACTGCTTGGTTTTCTTAGTATATGCTGATGCATTTAACAGTGAGACTCTATATGACAAGGCAAAACTTTGTGCTGTCACCAGTTTTAAAGTACAGTGCAAATCGCACGACTATCTAACGCTGCCACTATCTCATGTTTTGAATTTACTACGAGATGATAATATCGAAATGGAATATGAAGAGCACGTCTACGAGGCGATGAAAGCATGGATACTTCATGACATTTCGAACCGGAAACAATTCATCCCTGAACTGTTCAAATGTGTCCGTCTTAATTTCGTATCCAGGTGGTTCTTAATTGAGATTATAAGCAAGGATTCGTTGCTGTCACAATACTCGGTAGCGCAAGATTACATTCGATCGGCTAAAGATCAACTGCTTGCTCAGGGCCATACCTACGAAATACCCTGGCAGTTGCCACCTTCTCGGAAGCGGACCGGGTTGACAAAGAAGATTGTTTTCATTAATACTCATGATCCGAGTCCTTGTGAATCAGAGGTGCATCTATTCGATGCAATGAACAAGTCATGGAGTAGCACAAGTAAAGGTTGCCCTCATGCATCTGAACTATCATCATGTGCTACAATCAACGACACACTTCTTGTGATTGGGGGATGGAATACCCCTGGGATAGGAAGATCTTTAAATGAAAGTGGCGCTGTCAATGCCATACACGAATTTCGCGTCATGTCCATCTTTCCGACGCTTTGGTATGTGTGCGAACACAAGATGGGAATCTCAAGGTATTTGCATTCTACCGCAACAGTGAACAATACTCTGTACCTGATCGGAGGTTACGATGAAAACCGGGTTCTCCAAAGCTCTGTGTATGCTACCGATGCGCAACGTGCGTTTCGTTTTGACATTTGTCCGCGTCTGATGTACCCAGTTGCACGCCCTGCCGTAGCTGTTTGTGAAGATAGAATATACGTTTTTGGAGGATACGGTGAAGGAGCGGTGAGGCGGCAGTTCATTCAATGCTATGACATTCTTAGTCGACAGTGGTGTGAAATTAAACCCGTGGGCGAGGGTTTTCCACACGACATTCAATATGCAGCATTCATAAATGATGTGTTTTATGTTCTGACGGCTGAATACAGCGCGGTTCATGCAGATCTAAGCCGAATGATAGGTCATGAAGTACCAGAGCGGGCGGTGGATTCGGTCTACACCTTCAACCCTCACTCTAGGAAATGGTCATTGGTGTTCACCTTTGCAGAACAACGCTCTGGAAGCATGAGTTTTACTACTTTGGATGACAAAATCTACATTACTGGCGGAAAGAAAGATGGTGTTTCGCATTTTTGTGTTGATTGCTACGATCCAAAAGCCAACACACTAGAAACTGTTGGTAATACTCGCGAATGCTGTCTAAGTTTGTGTACTACAATTAGAGTAATGCATGAAAATTTTGGACTGTAAATGTGACATGCGTGAAACAAATGTCAAAGGGCTACACACATTGTATTTCTTTCAATGTTATGATATATCTTATCTACATGTAGTAATACTTAATTTTAGTTGTACGTAAAATTCTTGTAACTGATTTGCCTTGATTAACTCTTGTATTATGCTTACTTTTTCAAAAGCTGTGCTATGATATATCCGGTTATGATTTACAATGTGATAACTATTGTGTGTTTTACACTTGATTTGAATTATATTTCAACTTATATATTTATATGTATATACCTTAATATGTAGATCTGCGTATTTATATAGATGTAGAATGGTAAAATCTCATATTCATGGCATTTATATAAAGGTAAATCAATCTCAATTAAGTTCAAAATAAGATCGTTTCACTCAAATCGATGAAAGTACAAAAATAACAACAATCAATGGAAATTATGAATTATATCATATATAACTTGCGTAGAGTTGAAATTTTATTATGATGAATATATATTTTCCGATATTGTAGTTACCTCAGCGCTTGATTGAATGATATTCTAAAGAAATGTTTTAGACAATGATAGAAAAATTAAGATATTTACTAAATTATTTCTTGTCTCAAGAGAGGTAATTCTAAACTGAAAACGCAATATATGTGCACTTTTTGTCATTGCTTTATGTGTATTCGAAAATATCTTCGCGCTTCAGCAGGTCTTTCAAGATGGTTAGAGTCGCCCTAATCATTAGTTGAATTATACAAATATTATAAAACCAACTAAGAAATAATTTTCAATTATATTTGAAAAATCGAAGTAAAAGCCATTCATCTGACGATGAAAAACATAAACTAGTGATAGCATTACATATCATCGATAAAGTAAGGATTTAAAATGGTTGTATGCGTTATTCTGTTAAAAGGATTTTATAGCTGATAGCAATTTTTTCTCGAAAAAAATATTTATGTACTGAAACGTAAGACAAACGAATTCTTTTAAGATCACACATTTTTGATAGAACTACAGACTGACTTTGATTTTTTTTGCGATATAAGTTATGAAAATGTTATGTATTTAGAAATGGTGAGATAAAGTATATCAGAATATTTATATGCGAAAAATGATTTTAAGAAGTTATTTGACAAGAATACAATACGCGGTTTTGCACATACATGTATCTTTATGTTCTGATGAAGTCAGAACCAACAGAATTTTATTACTTTCCTTAGACACAAAGTGTGTAACCTTTTCAAGCATAGAATGAATATTGCAATGAATGTTGTTGTCCACTTTAGAGTAAAAGGGACTCATATAGCGATTAATGAATAATTTGTTTTCTAAATTAGATATCCATGAATATTTGTTTGAATGAACCGTTACATTGTAATTTGTACCTTATGATGCCCAGGGATTTATCTACAATTTTTGCTTGTGCGACAGATGGCGCATTTCGAACGATTTCTGTGCGACAATTTTGGAATCTGCGACACTGAAAATAATATGCGACAATTTTGAAATCCTAAAAAGGGTTTATTAAATATATATAGAAAACAAAATATTAGCATTTATTGTAAACAAGCATACTTATGTATACGTAATAATTAAGTGAAATTAATTTAAGTTCTTCATAGAACAATAAGGTTATGATCAAGATTTGATAATTGACACATTTACGGGCGCATTCCGCCGAAAATAAATGTGCGACAAGACTGTCGCATTTGGTGTGAAAGTGATGTGACATTGTGCGAGAATTTCCTCAGTCGCACAGATAGATAAAAATACCTGGATGCATATAGCCAAGCATCCTTGTTTCATTAACCCTTCAATTTTGAGCAAACATGGATGTTTCACTGGATACATTCGTAAATCTCGTTTTTCTGTTTTTTTTTTTTACCAAAGCTTCTACCGACACATTCCCACCTGTGTTGTTGTTGTTGTTATACTGCATTATACATGTACATTATTTACAGGTCTACGTACGCCGCTTCTATAGCATTGTATAACTAAATGAGAACATGTAAGATGGGAGAAATGTGCTTGTTGATATATAACATGACAATACCAAAAATAGTTGATATGTTTCGCTTTAGTTGTGTCAAAGGAACGTTTTGTATTTATGTGCATTTGCAAATTTATTAGTTGGGGCCTTTAGGAATTGTTCTTGGGTATCCGTGAAAAAGTTTTCTTAAATCATAAAATAGGACAAGAAGTTCAATTCAATATTGGCTAAAACGTTTCTGGCCAGCAAGTCTGTGTTTGCGAAACTTTATGGACTGAAACTTTTTTTTTTTCACGGATTCATGTAAATGTTACGATTTTTATGAGCATGGAACCCCATTGAATTATGATTTTAACGAAATAGTGCCATATTAAAATATAAAGCAATTAACAACAAATCGTATAATTAAAACGATATTGAAGAAACATGATATATAATTTGTATAGCGAATTAATATTGAAAAAAAAATATAAGCTGGTTTATTGTTTAATGACATGTTTCCTTGACTTGTATTTATCTAGTGAAAATTATGGATCAGGGTTTTTGTTACATAAGATTCCAAGTTGAAATATTAAATTATGAACTCCTACATATTAGCCTTCGACTACATTTTGGAGAATTGTGTAATTGTTCCAATTGAATATTCAATGCTCATGCTACTTGCCAAAATTATATTTGTTAACTTAAAATTTACAATCATGATGTTGTAATTTGCTCAAATAAAATGCAAACACATGTTTTATGCTTCATTTTCTTACGGGTTTAACTTAAAGTGGGGTTTGTTTATTTTGTAGTATACTCGCCTATGTTATTAAAATAAAAACGTAAAGTTTGTTTATGCTTCTAAACTCAAATTCAACAACATAGCTACTTTTTGATATTCGGGATGGAATAATATTTACCGAATGCTTAATTTCCAGAATCATGTATAAACGTGGATACGCTGTAACCTATCACAAATGCATGGACAAGCATATGTGATATGACTTAGCGAGTTGTTTGAATCGAACCGTTCAATTACCTACTTAACGAGTCGATTACATGTTTTCACAACACTCAGACCAACAGTTGAGAAGTACTTCTAATATCTCAAACATATTCTCCTTTAATGATGTATGCAAATGGAGAATTATTATCTGAGTTCGGCTGAAAATCAACCACAAAGAACTGTAACACCGATAGACTCTAATATGTAATTATTCGATGCAAACAGGAAAGGGCCTGCTCAGTTATGTGTTTTAATGGATTTTGTTAACGGTCGATTATTAACACTTAAACGGTGACACGTCCAAATGCATGTACATTTGGCATCTACTCCTCACTTAAAAACGTTTGATACATAAACAACGCATAGTTTTTTACCTTGCAAATTAGAAATCATTAAATAAACCAAATTAAAATCAGAAACGTTTTGCATCGATGCTTTTAAACCACAAGTAGTTCGTTTAATATCATGATCTAGACTATATTACATAAAGCTGGACATATCTTATCTCGACCACTTGCAATGGAAATGCATCATAACTGTTCCACCAAATCTTAATACAATAAAGCTATTTTTAGATATTTTGTTGTTGAAAGAAAAAAAAAACTTTTGATTGATATGCTATTCTTATTACCGATAGAAGAAAGGGTAATTTCAAAATACGCTTTAATACTGACATGAATTAAATAGTCGTTTTCATTGATCATGAAAAGATATTGCAATGGTATAAATTTGTAGAATAATTTCGTATGTGGTATATTTTATTCGCCAACATGAAAGTATCACATATTATGATTGCATATCCTTAGATTAAATCCTTCATAAACGATAGGGGTTTTGGGGGAAAGTAGGTCACCCGACTTATGAAACAAGTCTTAAAGGTCGGGTATGCCAGTGTCTGTGTTTGAGTGTGCCCTTGTCTGCATAAATAGATTAGGGGTTACCTAATATATATAATGTTATTAATGAGGCATCTATGTGTAACGCCAGCTGATTATACTTAAGTTTACAAAGTCATGCTATTCCAGTGGTTTCTTAATCAATTTTAAAGAAGCTAAATTTTTCTGTATAATAAATGATAGGTGTTTCTCGTCTGAACAGAAGATAAGCAATTTCCTCGGTGTTTGTTTCGATAGGATAACCGAAATGATCACAATTTAATAAGTTAATAGAATTTGAGCTCAAATGCGAAATAAAAATTGAATTACTAAACATCTCAAATAATAACATTTCCAGATTTTTCTGGACTCCCCTGACTGACTTTTTTCTGAGTAACATTCTGTTAAATCTGTGTTCTGCGTTGGCATTTGACTTAAAGTAATTCAATAAAACAAGTCACATTTAATTTGGAAATGTATTTGTTTTACAATCATAAAAGTACATAACATGTTCAGTTTAACACAGAAAAATATGCTTTAAGACCGGGTTTTGCTGGGATTAGACATGAAACAAATTCGAACAGCAATACAAATACAACGTCGCTGATTGTTTTAATGTGCGAAATCAAGCACATTTTTTTTTCTTTTTGATAAAACACGCATATACCACAAAATAACGCAAATTGTAAATTCATAAAAAAATATACGATCTCAAAGAAAATGGGACAATTAAGTGTAAATGTATTGCTTGACATAAGACTTAGACAAAGATTATCTTTTGCTCTAAAATAAACATTATATAGAGAATTCAAGTTTTTACAATAAAAAATAAGTTTTTATCGATCTATAAAACAATAAAGATACACGTATGACAGATATGTGAGTTTTTTTTCAATCACTGCGCAAATACACAATGTATTACATATTATGCACGCCAACAAAAGACAAAAACATAGTTACGTGCAGAAACAAATTGTATAACATATTTTGAGATTAAAGGCACTTTGTGTAGATTTGAACACATTTTGATTCAGAATGACATTTTCTAGTGGAATGACACATGCAAATAGACAAACAAAATAATTTTAGATATCACAGGAAAATATATAAAAGACAGAAACATGGTTCATAATGCTGATTGATTAACCTTATTACAATTTGATGTTTTTTTTTCAACAGAGACCAACCAAATAACTTTGTTCAACAATCAATTTTGGTATTTTTAATAAAGAAATAAGTTCATGATATGAATCATAATCGAATGCATAAAGAGCAGCTATTCAATAAAGAAACATTCTATATCCTATAACATATCAAAAACCTAATAGAACCTATAACATGTCATGGGTAGAGCTAACATATACATAATATTCCTAATTGCGTTACATTTATTGCGTTGTGACGAAACCAAGCGCGCCATGATTTCGACGATTCAATCATCATAATTATGACGTAATCATAATACTAAACTCATCCTGACAATGCCACTGACTGCCGCAAATAAAGCACCAATTTCCCAAGCATAACAACTAAAGTGTGAGTTATCTTTCACGCCTTTCCCGTTTTTTATTTTTTTATATATTTTTTTCACTTTTTTTTTTTTTTGAAGGGGGAGAGTGTAGCTGCCGAAACCCGGAAGTGACGTCATCAGTGGAAGCGCACCTGCACGACGGAAGTGACGTGGAGCTGCAGAGCATCCAGGGGCGCCGTCAATGGAGGAAGCACGTGCATCAGGGTGTATGACTCACCGTCCACGGACTTAGAGCTGCAAAGGCTGCCGACGCGACTGTCCTGGGTCGAGACGGCACCTGAAATCGATGAAAAGTGAAATTTATTTTTATTCGTACAAAAAAAACCTATATATAAGCTACTAAGTACGTACAGCTAATAAAAGTGCATGGCAAATAACAAACGAAATATATCAACCAACAACTAACCCCTTCCGTTTGGCAACTTTTTAAAGCAGTCCATCACCTCTTGTTCTGAAACCCACCCCCTTCAATCACTTTTCAAGCTGACCTTTTTCGCAATTCGAGTTTTTGCAACCAAACACCATTCATAGTGAATGTCTAAACGGACACGACGACCTAACTATTGCTATTTGCAGCCAATAATCAACCGAGCTAGCAGCTGCTTCACCGAATACCTTCAAATGACGAAACGCTACTTACCAATAACAGCCGGTAGCACCTGCGGGTTAGCCTGGGCCCGGTACATGAGTACCGACCCAATGAGTTGATAGGCCTGTTCCAATGCAGCCCCGTTAATGCTTACAAGGGCCGGTGTACAATGGAGAACAGTGCCAACCAATTCCACTTTCGCACCGCCTGGTTGTTGCACCGTGAGGGTGATCAAGGGTGAATAATCGTCAGGGTCCTCACCATGATGAGAGCTTGAGACCTATGAAATGATAAAAAATATTAAGATATGATAACATAATCTTATATATGAATTTATTTTTTAAAGGGAGACTGGTTGTTGCACTGTTAGGGTGATGAGGGGTGAGTAATCGTCAGGGTCCTCACCATGATGGGAGCTTGAGACCTGGGGAATGTTGATATATTTATTATGGTAATTTATATTTAAGTTTTATTTGATTGTATGTAAAACGATCTATGGGGCATGCAGGGGTTTGTAACTGAGGTAAGGTCGGGAAGAGAATGACTTTTAAATGTGCCTTTGTAATCATTTTAGATTCTCATTCTTAAAGTACGCCAGTATTTTGGGCTAAACGAAATCATTTTCGTACCGGGTCAAATGCTAAATATTAATTTCGATTAGACTCAAACCTGTCTCTTGGAATGCATGGGATGATTTAGGATTGTGAGTTAATAATACATTAGTGGGTAATAGAGATAAAACGAAATATTACCTTGATGCCGAGTGACTTGGCCTGCGCAGGCGCAGACACGAGGTTGTATCCGTCATCAGACCCGCTCTCGAGCAATCCGACTAAGGCGGCTGCGGTCAGGTACGTGCCCGCTTTCGTCACGCCTTTGCCTGAAAAAAGGTAAATGTATTATTGTTAAAGACATTTTTACTATGGATACTGGTATATACCATATGAATTGGTAATTATGACGGGCTTTTGCTAGCCGTCCTCAGTTAAGAAACTTAAAAATGATCTTTGACAACTGGGAACCATTTTGTTGACCGGCTTTCTCGCTGATTAATCATTCTGGTTGTACATGAAAACAGGGATAATTCTAGCGTGCGCCATGGCGCACACTTTTTCTATATGGCGCACAGCAATTTTGTCTGTGCGCCGCAATGGCGCACGGTTTTCCAGAATGGCGCACAACAATTTCACTCGTGCGCCATTTTTCTTTTGAAAATATAGATATATGCATGAAAGTAAATCAATATAAGGTAATAGATATGCTTAGAGTTTTTTTTATTTTCTAATGTGAAATAAATAAGCGTGACCACAATTTTCCGTTTTCGATTGTTCATATACAAAATAAATTAAATATAAAGGGAATTGATTTCTCTAAAGAATGATAATGCATTTCAAAAAGGATGTCCATGTCCAATAGAGTAAGCATGGAGTGCGAAACGTACTGATTTGCAAATGACGCGCTAACGGAATAAATGCGTCTTTTGGACAAACTTTAAAATAACCTTTCGACATTTTTTTCCGCTCGCACATTCGGCGCTCGCATATATGGTACTCAACTAAGTCACCACTTTTTTTTTGTGACAAAATGTGACGCAGGTGGGGCATGACTTTTACTAAGAACTGTGTAATCTTTAAAATAATGTTCAGTTTGTTAGGTACAGTTTCGATGTAAAATTGTTTACCAATCTTTAAATTGAATTGTGAGAAATACATCTACCGCTTATTAAAGAATCATAATAATTGTCTTTTGATGCACATATATTCTACATATAAAATACATGTATATATAATGCGGCGCACAGTCTTCAAAAATGGCGCACATAAATTTCGGCTGTGCGCCATCGGCGCACAACCCTGAAATCCAAGAATTATCCCTGTGAAAATGTGACCAAAATTAAAATACTTTTTCAAAAAGCAAGAATCATCGACAATGTAACTTAAAACAGATCTTATATCATATGTAAGATATTTTTGTAAACTACTTTGGTCTTCATTTTGCAAAACGTTTTCCCCAAAAACCACGTGACCCTCACTGACCTTGCGTGACGATCTTGACCTCTGTGTCGGCCTTGAGTTCAGCGCCAAGAGCATGCGCCACTTTGCCGAGGGCGCCACCCAACTCCACCAGGGGCTTCGTCTCCTCACTCAGGGCGTTCATCATGGCCTGGGCATTGATCTAGAGTGAAGAAGAGTCAACTGTTTTAAGAAGCATCCTTTACAAACCCACTTGTCGGCTTAAGATAAAACCTTGCACATGATACGCAAATCGTGAAAAAATGTGAGTATTCATCGTAGGGGAAATATGGATGGATAACTGTCTCAGTCAAAGAAGTAAAGCGACGTTATATTTTAGAAAAAAAACTTGATTGCTTTCCTTTGGCTGACGTTAAATACGCTTCTTGGCAATAAAGATCAGTTTTATGAACCGACCGAGTAAATATAGGGATAAGGATGTATTTCGACCTCAACAAAACTTCAAAGATTCGTGAATACGTGTGAAAAAAAACTATTGCATTTACTCACCGCGCCAAATAAGGAAGTGCCATTGTTGACATCCACAAACTGTTGTGCAATCTCCATGGCGACACGTGACTGGGCCTCGGCCGTGCTGGCCCCTAGATGCGGCGTGCACGTGATCAAAGGGTGACCAGTCATTGCCTTGTTGGTGGGCGGCTCCTGGGAATTTGAATTAAATTATGAGTTTTTATGATAAGATTGAATAGACGGGGTATCACTTTGATTGAATATTGTAACTAGTCACTAGCTGTAAGTCATTGTTAAATTTGTTTGAGCCATAATTTATTCGCAACCTTAGGCGTGTATCCTTTTTCTTCGAATCATCTCACCGAACCCCGAATCTAACGCATGGATACACACGCATCTCTGGGAAATATATCATATCGCCCGTCCATCTTTGTTATCTCGCTCCTGTCATAAACTCATCGTCTATCAAAAAGAACCCACTTTTCGCCCCTTTCTCCTTACGGACTTCTGCAAATATAGCAAGCAAAGCGCCTCCGCTGGCATTAACGCACCCCGTCCCCTTCGCATCCCTCCCCTTCCTCCTATAGGCTAACCGCACGTACCTCAGCAAATACCTCGAGTCCAGCGCCTCCGCAATTGCCGCTCTTGATCGCTCGCATCAACGTATCCCCTCTCCCTTGCATCCTTTTCCAACCTACACCCACCCCCCCTCTCCCCTCCCTCCCTTCACATAAAAATCACACTTCGACTTCGTACATACCTCGGCGAATACATCGAGCCCCGCTCCTCCGCACTGACCACTC
>LQRL01075120.1:0-17170 GCA_001703475.1 Hydroides elegans
CCATAGATACCATTTCCGGTGAAAACAGAAAATGCACGCACGGACAGGGCAAAACCTATATGGCCCTCTGACTATAGTCAGGCGGGCCATAAAAACATAATCACACGATCACACCTAAATGAATTGTTTACGATCAGTTTATCATATATTCATTGTAGGATTTATTGGGTGTGAGAAAACAAAATGTGCACACCTTGTGATGGCGGCTCTGCCGGTGCGGACTCAGCTGCCGGAGCATCTTCTGCCCCTGGCTCTGCTTCTTCCTGAATTGTTTCAGGGGCAGCGTTCTGTGTAGGCTGGAATATTTAATTAATAAGTTGAAGATTATATGTCATGTTCGATCGTCAATAGATAATCATATAATATAACAATTTTTACGGTGTACAGTTTTAAAACCAGTGACCAATCAAAACCGAATTTTAACCGAAATTAAACCAAAACCGAAATTTACGTTCGATTTAGTAGAAAACACGCATCTCACCATCTGATCTACCAATACCCTATTTGGATGCCTTGTTAAATACATACAGATATAGAACAATAAGGATAATATTTCCACTTCTACATGCGTTTAAAAAAGGTTTAAAGTTATGAGAAAATAAGTTTGTATCCTAGCTATCAGGCATTGTCGTGACATGTCTTTTACTGTACATGGAAATAGAACAATCTTTCTATTTAACTTCTTTCTTGAATGAAAGACCATATTTCCACCGAAGGAAAATCCAACGCAAAAAATAAATGAAGTTTAACAAATTAAGGTTAAGATTTGTTCCATTTGCATATCGTGTCTCATTTGTATGTAGCGTCGTTCGTATATGTTGAGATCTCTTATCAAACAAAAGGTATGGGGTAAAAAAATGGGAGAGCCATTCCTGTCAAAAATGGTCGTAACTTTAATTGTGTCATGGACCTCTCATAAAATATACTTTTGATGCTTATCATTGTGAACATCAAATCAAAGTCGTTTATGAGTAAATAGAGCCGCATTCAACTTTTGATGAATTTGGTGACAAACAAAAAGCGATATGCAAAATGAATAAATGTAAACATTCATTTCTTTGACATCAACATATTTACTTAATATTGCTTAATGCTAAATGACAGGAATCCAAACTTTTATTTCTTTGAAATCGACGTCGATATTACTCGTAGGATGGGTTTCATAGAAAATATGGCACATGCATAAAGTAAATGTATGAACTTCCAGATAATGTGAAAACCGTCGGTCCGGAACCGACAAATATTCGGCCGGACCGACAAATATTTTAACTTGTCGGTTCGGATGACCGATAGAAAGTTGCCGATTACATCACATTGATTTTATGTCGGACAGATAAAAAATCGGTCGGACCGACAAAATAATGGACTTGCCGAAGTTGTCGGTCCGGCGGACCGACAAATATTTGATATTTTTCACAATCTCTGGTATGAACGAATAAAAAAATGCCATAAATGAACAAGCATAATATACATAACGGTATTACATGTATGAATTAATATTCTGAAGATACGTTATGCTCCCCTTAACCCTTATGGCCTAACAACTTGTAAACACGGTCACGGCGACACTCTCTATTCACAAATGCGACTATCATTTTTTTCTGAATAACCTCTTAATATGACGATGAATTCAAAACTAATGTTTTCTAGAAATTAACCATGTCTATATGATATCTATGAGTGAAGGCGAGTATCACTCAAAGTTTTTTTTACGCAAGTCTTGCATTTCCGGTTAGAAAAAAGACATGGTTTGTAACATAATCGCTCTCATATGTGGTTCATAAGAGAGAAATATTAATGTAATGCATAATATTGTAATATAACAAGATCGAATACATTTTAAGAACACATAAATCAATGAGAAAATGAGAAAAACTAATTTTAAGACCTCTTCGTCCGCCATGTTTGTTGTCATGTAAACAAATTTGATTCGGTGTTTGATTAATATTTATTTTGTAGGTGAATCTACCTTAAAACTTACAAGAACTTATTACTGTGTAGTTCATTGGGTATATCGCAACAGTGAGGGGAAATTGTAAAAAAATAAAAATAAAAAAAAACATATAAATAATAATAGAAATAAGAATTAAATAAAGTTGCATAGAGAAATAATACCCTCAGCGAAATTTTCATATGAAAATGCAAAAGAATGATTTTTTTTTTCAAACAAATGTTTGACCAATGGTATTGCTTTTTTCTGGGCTTCTACTGGCTTAATAAAAATAGATAAACCATAGCCTTGTTAAATTAACTTGGGTAAAAAATAGTCGTATACACTCCGTAGCAGGAGCCTAGCTGTAATATTTTTTGCGCCACATGCCCTGTCGCATTATTAGTGAAATTCATTGATAGGGAGTTTGGGCTGATTTAAACATATTTATGCTAAGAGCCTGTATTTCCGTAGTGTAACCAATAACATTGCTTGTTATTTGTTTGTTTACGTCATTCTCTCGTCATTTCGGTGGATTTCCCCTTTTTGCCCATACTCGTCAGTGTGTTTGCTGCTGTATATCACATCCTGTGTGTTCATTATGCCCTTTTTTAAATACTAAAAAAGCGTAAAAATGTGTTCACTTTTACAATGTCAGGTGAACACTTTTTCAAGCCAGCTTGAATCAGATAAGTAAAACATTTTTCGAAAATATAAATGGTCGTCAACGCTGGCTGATCACACCGTGCCTCAACAGAGGGTCACGCTTGTTTTTGTTCCACCTCTTCTCACTCAATCATTCATTTCCATGATGAGGTTTTCCATGATGTTTCTCACAAGTCATTCTACATGTTTTCACCATCATATTTCCTCATTGAACAGCCAACATTACCAGACGTTGTCACCTGGCCCGCCTCCATTAATGTTTAATTGGTCTTTATCAATTCATGTATGTATCGTGGAAAGCATTCAAATTTACTGCATATTATATCTTTAATTACTTCTTAGCAAAACGTTATCAATTAGCGACTCTTTTCATTAGGATATCTTAATGAAAATTATAAAGTAATTTTAAGAAATCTTGTTTTTATAACTCGTATTTATCTATTTTAATTGGCTGTGATTTAGATTTCAAAATGCCTAATGAATCTTTATCTTAAAGTGGTCATTTTCTATTATTTAAGAAGAGGTATTTTCATATGAAACTACATTTGTACATGATTAAATTTCAGATGTATATACAAATGGTTTATAATTCACACTATGACGCTACCAATCTGGGTATCACATAAAAGTGGTATTTAATGCATTAGTAGTTTTCGATCTTTGTACTTTTTAGGTCACTTCATACGTTTAATTTTAGACAGTTTGTACTTTTTTTTTAAATTGGTCACCTCGTCCTTTTTCATAATTCATTGTTTTTTTATAATTTGAATAAATTGATACATCTCGAAGTGCTTTATTTGAAATTAGCTAGTTTTGGAGAAATAAAAAATAAACTGTTTGTTTCATGATAAATTAAAGCATACTTGACTAACTTGACTTATAGGCGTAATCCTCTCCGGATCCTCGCTCTCTCCGTGACTTCTCTCCGCCAGTCTAGCCTTTCGGACGCTCTGCATTCTGCCGTCGCCAGTTAGGTCACTTCATACGTTTAATTTTAGACAGTTTGTACTTTTTTTTTAAATTGGTCACCTCGTCCTTTTTCATAATTCATTGTTTTTTTATAATTTGAATAAATTGATACATCTCGAAGTGCTTTATTTGAAATTAGCTAGTTTTGGAGAAATAAAAAATAAACTGTTTGTTTCATGATAAATTAAAGCATACTTGACTAACTTGACTTATAGGCGTAATCCTCTCCGGATCCTCGCTCTCTCCGTGACTTCTCTCCGCCAGTCTAGCCTTTCGGACGCTCTGCATTCTGCCGTCGCCAGTGGTAGGCCGGTGTCCTCTCGGATTTGGGTGCACCATTTTTTTTGGCGGTCGGCCTCGTGGTCTCGGATTTGGAAAGTCGAGGTGGTACGCAAGGGCCACGTAGCTCTCTGCAGGTCTTCGGGCCACATGGCCAAACCACTTAAGCCTTTTGGTTTTGATAGTGGTTGCTATTGTCGTATTCATATGCAAGGCCGTTCTCACTTTTTCGTTTCTGACTCGGTCGCGCAACTTCACACCGGAAATGACTCGTAGGCATCGCATTAAAAATACCTCCAATCTTCTGCTATCTTCGGACTTTATGGTCCATGTCTCGGAAGGATGAGTGCTTTGTATAGTCTAACTTTCAAGGGCTTGCTTATTTCGCGTTTTTGCCAGATTGGGATCTTCAGTCTACCGAATGCAGCTGAGGCTAGCGATATCCGTCTTCTCACGTCGTCGGAGGAATTGGGGACTACGCTTCCGATGAACACAAACTCTTCGTCGTGCTCGACTTCGATGCGGTCTAGTACTACGGCTTTGTCACTTGGGGATAAGATCTTACATTTCGCGCCATTTATCTTCATGCCCCCTTTCTTGCACGCTGCGTCTAGCATACATAGGTGAGGGTATTGTCAAAATGACCAGTTTTGACCAATGTTATGGCAAAAGCTGTTGTTCTAATTGATGTTATGATTCATAAATACAATGCAAATATTTACATTTTACAGTTGATGATGATGAAAATAGTATTAAAGTTAATTGAGTACAATCTTGTTCTAAAATTTTCAATATTGAATATTGTTTTAATGTTTGCTTTTTTGTTCGCAATCGAAGTCCCTCTCTTTTAATTCACTATACCTCGATTGCAATCGTTATATCCCAAGTGTCAACCCTTTATCCTCATGAAAGGTATCGTATCAAACTGAACAACCTTGCTCCTGTTTAGGATATGTAAGTATGTAATTCAATAGTTATTTAAATATAGGCTAGGTTTTTTCATGGACAAAATGAATTATTTTAAATTTAACGAATCAATGGCTAAGATGTATACATATAAAGGAATTAAGAAAGATAGAAATATACAAACATAGAAGCAAAAGAGAAAATATTGAGAGAAAACGACAGGGTAGGAAAGGGAACATGAGAGTGGGAGGTTTGGGGCTTGGCCCTCTACGATGGCTTGTCAAATACCAAATTAACAACAAAAACAATACGTAAATGTCGTATACGAAATGTCCTTGTAAAACTCAATTGTAATTTGCGTAACTGAAAGAACAAACACAGGCCTATCAATTGGCATTAAGAGAACAATTGCAGGTTACATTTAAACTTTGTATAAAAATATATATATGCATTTTTTGTTATTTTTTTACTTTTAATCTATAAAGGAACGCTTGAGTCTTGATTGCAGGAAGAAAAACATTGCTATTCCGTTAGTCGGTGTCAGAGCACTCGCTCGGCTCAAATCTTCAGCAATGAAACCCCGGGTTGCATTCAAACCGGGGGCCTTGAGATTACGAGGCGAGAACTCTATCACTAAGCTACGACTTCCCCATTTGTATAAATAATTTGACTTATAAAATTCATTTTTTCTCCGTCATATGGGCATTCCAGTTTTGATTTGGTAACAAAATATGAAGCTATAATTTTGGACGTTTCGCGCCTTTTTTCTTGTCGCAAATCACCTATAAATAAGTAATTGTAAAATGAAAAGTCGCGAACTGACCAGTCGCGTATTTGTCAAACAGAGATAGTAAAATTCTCAGTACTTTAGAAGGAATACTAGTCATAACCCGAAAACAGATAAGAAACAACAGGAAATAGTGAAAAATAATACAGAAAGACACCCAGGCTGGGCATCTACTTCCCAACATGTACTAGACAATATAGAAAAAAAAAACTTTCACAGCAAAATTGAAACAGGAAAACCTATATTTAAATCAATCAAAAACTGAAAAATATCACATTAAAAAAGGCAGTGACGAAAGCTGGAAAAAAGTGTAAATTTGAAGGTAGTCTCCTCGGTACAACTGAAGATATAGGAAGGCAAAAACATCTCACTAACACCGCTTTCACCAAACTAAACCTCATATTTACTAAAAGCATATGGGTGTAAAAACTAAGAATCAGAATATTCAACGAATTACTATCAAGTAATTTTCTTATATAACTGTAAAATGTGGACTCTTACAGGTACGGTTGACCGAAAAATAGACGAGTTCCAAAGACAGCTCCTCCGCAGAGTCCTAAACATACGCTGGGACCATTATAAGAACTGGATTAAAAACGAACGGTTGTTCGAGAGAGATCATCAAAAACCGTGGTCAACGACTATCGCAACCAGACGCCTCAGAGAATTTGACTATATGTGCAGACTACCAGATTCAGCGCCTGCCAAAAAAACACTCTACCAGGGTCTAAGAAACACAACAACAAAAAACCGTTGGATGCCAGAGACTATTTCTCCTCAATTTAATTCAGAAGAAAACGGGGAAAAATGTATAAAAATATAGAGTGGGATGATATAAATTCTTCTAGCTCAAGATAGAAAGGAATGGCGATAATATATGCGAATGAAAAGTGATCTATTTTGTGATTTTTTATGTGAAACTGGTGAATTTTGATACTACAAGTGTTCTTAAAGTCTCTACGAGTGAGAAGCACAATCGAATTATATAATATATGCATAGGAATAAGCTTGCAAAGGCGTTGTGTTCGATTTCATCATCATCATCATCATCATCATCATCATCATCATCATCATCATCATCAGTATTTGGCAAGTCGCGAATTGACAAGTCGGGAAATATTCATGATCAAAACTCGCGGGAGAAACAAAAAGGAGATCGAGTTATCCAGAACTTTTTGACATTGTAAATGATAAATCGGAAAATATATTTAAACAGGAACGAATATGATGTCTTGTGTGAATACCCCTGGTATGATGGGAAATCATAAAACTGGCCAAATCCAGGTAATTACAAATAAAATTGCATTATCGCCCATTTCACTTTGTCAAAAAGCTTGAAGAGGAGTATTCTTCCTTTTATTGCTTTGTTAATCAATGTCCGATGAAGTTATCTGTGCGATATTAAGTCTCTTCCTAGGTTCCAGGAATGAAATAAAAGATTCGCCATTCCAATGATGATAATGACAATATCCAAACTTCATGTCGAACTTTCCAATTTACAAAACTGGAGACTGGTCCTGGACCGACAAGCGCGGCTTCAGAAAACATTAAAGTTATTTGTTTGTAAACACAATTGCGAGGGTAAGGTGCCGTTGTGCCATCATATCAGCACTAGTGGGTGGGAGATAACCACAGGCGGCGCATCTAGATTAATAGTCTAAACCCGCTCCTGACCTCACTCACTGTGACTCAGTCACTGACTAGTTTGTCGGGATAAATGAATCGAAACGACTAAAACGAACTTTGTTCTTGGCGTTGATGAGACCTAAACCTGGACTAGAAAGGCTATCACAGGGGTGCACCTTAGCGGTCGCACGGTCGCATATGCGACCGTCGTTTCGTCCGCGCGAGTGTAGTTTCAGACGACACTCGCGCTAATGGGAATGTCTATTTGATGGAAATTAACTTCTTACCAATCAATTATATCCAAATGGATATAGAAATTGCGCTGGCACCTGGTACTCGCTTTTAGCAATATGTTATATCAACGTTGAATATTGCACGCGAATGTGATTTCGCCCGCGTGAGTGTCGTTTTGGATGACGGTCGCGCTTGCGCGACCGTCGATTTCGGGTTTAGGTGCACCCCTGCTATCAGGCTCCATCGATGATGACAATGAATGTGCATGAAGGCAGATATGACCTGATAGTTTTGACCGCATCCGACAAAACAGTTGCATAAATGGTTGGCGACCATAATTTAAATAGCCACGATTTCAGGCTTTCATACCTTAGTGATTACCATATTGATATTCACAAAAACATTTGAAAAATAGTTGACTAAAAGACATGTTTCACACATCATGCCACCTGGTTTGAAGTTTGAATTCCAAATAAAACATTGTAATCATTTTTATTTGCAGGTAATTTTCGGACCGATGTTTTCTGGAAAAACGTAAGTGTCAAGAAGTATATAACACAATTATAATTTACCGGTTTGTAGAAATTGAGATAAAAATGTAAACTAACATGGGTTAAATTTTGCCATTTCATAAAAATAAATAATATAATACTAGGCCTTCAAATGAATACATAATTTCTTCTTCTTCATCATCAATAAAATGTGAATTGAACCCTGTCAATTAAAATTATATTGTATATATTATGGTAATAATCAAACATGATAAACATATTTTCAGAACGGAATTAATGAGGCGAATGAAGCGCTACCTTTTAGCAAATTACAACTGTTTAGTAATCAAATACGCCAAGGACACACGGTATGATGAACACAGCATCGCAACCCATGACAGGTATGCTAACTAATAAAACGTAATTTAATTATGCTTACAATGCAATTTAAGTTGTGTTATACAGCCCTTTCCCCTGCGGCGTTAACTAATCCTGCAATCATAAAATTACTGAAAGGATGCATGTGTGGGTTTTATTTTAAAACTGAACTGCCACAGTCAAGATCAAGATAATCTGGTTCAAAATGTTAGTGGTACCGGTAAGTCAAAGAATCAACGCTTAACCGGCTTATGATATATTTTTGAATATTCTGTATTTTATAGGCAAACATTAGAGGCAAAGGCAACTACGAAACTTGAGAAACTCCGCAATGAAGCCATGGCTTGTGATGTAATCGGGATCGACGAAGGACAATTTGTACGTGAGACTTGAAAAGACCATTTTTAGGTTTATATACAAGTTTTCAAAGGAATTTTTTTGTTAAATATTAATATTTTCTTGCATAAGCCAAATGAGTCATTTGAAATGACTAATGCAAGTTTGAATAAATTTAGCAAAGCACTTGCTTGATTAAGTATTTGTGATATAAGTTGTCGCTTGTGCTTCTTCTGTTTCGGCATTGATTTCTAGCACTGGTCTATATTATCAAATTTTCCATCGGCCGGACTCGCTAGTATACTTAATTTTGTTGATTTTGACTCAATATACAGTTTCTGTAGTAGTACATAGATTAGTAGGTTTTCAAACATATATTACAGTGTTGCAGATCTAATAACTGTCGTCCTAGCCAAAGGCGGAAATATAATACAATTCGTGTCCGTCCGTCCATCTAGGCATCATCTGTTGCATTGTTACCCGTCATTGATAGCCTGCGAAGTATTACAGCAGTATAGAATTTGAAATACAAATGTAGTTGCGACTGTTGTTGTTAGGATATTTTTTAACGTCATCTGTTATTTTGCTCACATTAACATATTTTGCACAATATTTATAAATCGCTTTTATCAAGTGATGTTTAGGCTACAATAAAAAGTATCCGTCTAGAATATAAAACATGTGTATATTTTTTGTTCCTCGATTGGATACTTACAATTTAATGAAAACAATTATCTTGCATTGGGGATGTGCAATCTTTGATAGTTTTTTTTTCCTGGAAGTTAAAAAACGATATTTTTTTCAGAACTTTCCATAATTTCAATCTCAAAATTTACGTTATAACAACATAGTTCACATCGGAACTTAAATTTTGTTACATTTTTTCTTCAGTTTCCCGATGTGGTGGAATTTAGCGAGTATATGGCCGACCAAGGAAAGACTGTGATTGTTGCAGCATTAGATGGAACTTATCAGCGAAAGGTTTGATCTTCATTCCCATGAATTGGTTTTTTTTTATCGAAATTTGAAATTGGACATGTGATCTTTCTCAAGGAACAACAGTGAAGGAGAAAACAAGTCAATCATTAGAAGTTCTGTCTCATTCTCGGGTCCACATCGCAGAAAGCTATTTAAAGTATTTTTAAAATGTTTTGATAATCCCTTTGAAAACTATTATTTCATTATTATTTGATTCAATAAGCTCGGAATGAAGCAGGCAGATTCTAAAGGCGAAATCAATATACGTAACAATCAAGTTGCATATTCAGTTATCCATTCATATTGTAAACCTTACTTTTAGGGATTTGGCGACATCCTTAATCTAGTGCCATTAGCCGAGAGTGTGATCAAGTTGAACGCAGTGTGTATGAGCTGCTACGGCGAAGGATCGTTCACAAAACGAAAGGGCCACGAAACCCAGGTTGGCATTATTGAACCACTTCATGTCCCAAACATATACCTTCTTTGTGATGCATATATAGCAGGGCTGGAACTTAACGGTAGCCCGGTAGCCCGAGGCTACTGGATTTTGCTTCGGGCTACTGGATTTTAAAAAGTGGTAGCCCGACGGGCTACCACTTTTTTGGCATGGTTTTATATATTAAAATAAAGACAAAATTAAGAGAAACATATTCATTTATTAGATGTAAAATAAATGAGTTTAAATGTATATCGAGATATCAACCTCTGCTGAGCGAACCAAGTATTCTAAGGCTTTCTCTACACACTTCTAAATGCAGTATAGCACTTTGCAGAAAAACATAAACCACTAAGGAGTATCATATGGAACCCGACGAATTTCTTAACAATCTCTTAACATGAAATCTTTAATGAAGATCAACATTGTCTAGTTCGTTCCAGGCTACATCCTCGTCGATCATTTCGTCGTCTGAGTCTCCATTTTCTGTTGGCAACATAGATGTTTCGTCAAACATTTGTGGTCTACGAGAACGTAAACCTCGCGTATTCCATAGCTCGATAGCTCTCAACGGGTCATACTCTGTGACATCTGGGGGCTCAAGCATGATTTCCGTATTAGAGTCATATCTTAACCACTTAAATTGCCCAAGCCATTTCATTTGAAATTGTCTTTCCCGATTTGTCTCATATTTTTTTCTGTGCGTCTTTCTTTTCTTCCACTGGTATATAAATATAGGTATATAAACATAGGTGTATATATGTATAGGAATAAATGGGTATAATAAATATATTATGTGAAAAAAATCTTGGGCTACTGGATTTTCCGTCGGGCTACTGGATTTCAAGATCTGGTAGCCCGGCGGGCTACCGGTCCAAAAAGTTAAGTTCCACCCCTGATATAGCAAATTTATCTATTATAATCGTTTCCTTTAGAAAATATAGTTAGGTGTCGTTCTATTTGCGGTATATATCTTTATTGTTTGAAAGAGCTGCACATTCGTCACCAAATTCAAAAAGGCTACACGATAAAATAAATCGTATAATATTCTCAGAATATTTTTATTAAATGGTTATATTAGGTTTATAAGTAAGGGACATACCAATCTTTCATACATGTTACGTAGTTGATTCTAATTATATCAATTGAGTATAGGTAATTTAATGCTATTTCAATTCCAATGTGATAATGCTTTTCAGCTTGAAGTTATCGGCGGAACAGAGATGTACCTAGCAGTATGCCGCGCTTGCTACAAACCTCCGGAAACTACATCACCCCTGTGTTCGCCCGCGCGCCACAATATGCCCGAGAACGTACCTTTGGCGCGTGGCGATTGTACCAAGGCGCGCGGTCAGTTGTTTCAGGCCACCAGTCCGTTTAAAGACAGGACCAACTTGGAAAACAAGTCGAGCATGGACACAAGCGATGTGTGTTAATCATGTGACACGTGGTACTAAAATTTGGGCAGCATTTGGGTCCCAGGGGGTGTTGGCTTGGAGAGGTAGAGAAGGTAGAGTTAGGCGAGTTGTAATATATACTTAAAATATAAATGTATGTTATAAGATAGATTTTTATATGCTTCATTTGAGCGAAAACAAGGTACCATAAGTAGGATTTGAACTAGGAAATGTTGGACTTGCAAGGCCGTGAATATTTTATGAATGCCGCTTGCCTTAAGCCCAAAAACACAGTAGGAGCGGTTGTAAAATGCTCAGCAAAATGAAATACGCAAATATATATCACAATAACTCACTCTAGTTGTTAAGGCCACCATCGTTATTTGTTTTAGAAACGGTTCAACTTTCTAGAAAGATATATTCTTTGAACATGTCATGTCGAAAAATAGAAAAATGAGGGAAAAGAAGAAATTTAATCGTGTGCGTATCAAGTAATTTTGCTTATTTAGTACATACTAACATTTCGGTATATTGGTATGGTATGGTTTTATTTTTTTCCTTTTTACACCAAGTTCATAAGTATTTTTGTCATGCAGCATTATTTAAAATTCGAAAGAGGAAAATGAACAATCGACCAAAACTGGTTCCTTGCCTCGGCACTTTAATGTAGTCAGTTTCATTATTTCATTCGCCCATTTATATACAGTGGAACCTCGTTAAACCGAACACGGATAAACCGAATTATTGCTTAAACCGAGCAAATTTTGCGATCCGAGGTTCTATATATTTTTTATAAATCGTATCGGATAAACCGAAAATCGGTTAAACCGAGCATTTCATGCCGGCCCCGAGGTGTTCGGTTTAACGAGGTTCTACTGTACACTGATGTGTTTCACTGCGGTTCAGGGTGGACTTTTCATAGCCTAGTGTACATAGGTTATTCCGATTTATACGCCTTACTATTGTGTTCATTTATAATATTAGTTTCTTTATACCAAAATAGTGTTCAATACTAACATTCATACAAATAAAACGCATTAATTTTATATTATAATGATTAATCATAACATATATGCATGCAATTAATTGTAGTAGTGCTTTACACATATATTAAGGATGTTTTAAACTATTCATCATCGTAAAATTATTTTGCATCCCAATTACGAAAGTTTTATAACTGCTCTGCTATAAAAAAAATAACTTTACAGGTCTCTTATTGAGGAGTCCTGGCTAGTTGATTTAGAATAGTTCGAAGATATGTTTAAGTGTCATTGCTTGGGTTGACTCAAATCAATTAACAATTGAATTAATAAAGAGACACGCAGATGAAATATAATTGAAGTTGTTGGTTTTTGACTATACAGATTGTTTTTTTTTAAAGAGTATCGTTGAAATCCACAATGTTTTGTGACCATATTCAAGTCAAACTAAAGCATGTATCGATTTTCTCCTATGCTTAAAATGTTTAAATTATGAAACCGCTCTGAGGGTTTTAGATTGATTTAACATTGATTTATCGAATTCTTATTGAAATCAAAATGCTTTGTTCATTGTTTTATGTGCTGATTTGTGTTTGTGACTCGATATTGATTACGTTGAGAGTTTGTTCATAAATATATAAAGTTGTTTGTTTCAACAGATATATTTAAGAATTTATTACAGATATAGAAGTTGTTATGACCACTGTAGCATAAAAGTTTACATATTTAGTTATAACAGTAACTCAATAAAAATTAAAATGTACTATGTATTACCTACTGCCTTAGTTTTCATTTTCTTTACATGTTATGTCTTGCATAAAATAGTCATTTTCTTCGATTTAGTTACTTTGTATTTATTTATTTCAAAATAAAGATATATTTATATACAAATTGTTTTATTTTCTACTTGTTGTGAATGTTCTTTAGTGGTTTCGCATATACGAAGCTACTCAGTGTTGTTTTTCACCAAGCCCTCTGAATTAAAAAAAAAATTGCACACGGACATCTATCCATATTTTATGAAGTAAAAATACAAAACAGTTCTGATTAGCTGCACAATGTGTGGATAATGAATTGCTATGGTTTGAAACTTCACACAGTGAAAAAATATTATAAACATGTATTGCAGATGTGCAACGTCAAGGTTTCAGTTTGATCGAGAAAAAATGGTCGAAATCACGGCGGTCTGATTATAGGCAGTCCGGTAAATCACAGTCTGAAGAGTATATGTGAAGTATACTATACTTCAAGTAAAGTTTTTTTACTTAGTGTTTTATATAGTAATTTTACACACCATAATATCATTTTTCTAGAATCAGTAAGTCAAAATATCCTAGTATGGGTGTTAGGGTGGGGGTTGGCGGGATGATCATTCTAAATGATTTTTTAGTTAAGATTCTTTAATATCATTCTAAATGATTTTTAGTTAAGATTCTTTAATAACATTCCTTATTGAAAGATATTTAGTGAATTAGTGCCTAACCCTAACAGAAAAAGATAGATATTTTATATTATATTTTCGATGTATACCTCCAGTACACTCTTCAATCTGTGATTTACCGGACTGCCTGATTATAGAAAATAGAAAAAAATACACGTAGAATTTTATATCGTGACGTGATGACTACGAATACGTTGTAAGAAAGACGTGAGAAATAAGTTGTGAGAAAGACGAATAATATCACCTTCTATTTTTAATCGACAGATATTCGTGATAAAAAAATGTATATTGCATATGCATCCCCGATGCCTATGTTTTAAATAAACTAAAATTAATACCTATTTGAATTTAGTTTTGGAAAGACGTCATTATGTTCGTCTCTTATATTTGTTAATACCATTTCTATGAAATCATATTATAATGAACATGTATAGTATAAAACGGAATTTAAGAGTCCATCATTAGAGGTACAAATAAATAAAACCATTGTTCATCTTCTTTATTTTAAAGATTTAAAAATATAAATTAAGGTATACATATATACAACTAAATTCAGTAAATTATCACAGTAAGCATATAATGAAAAGATTATCCATATACAAGTTCAATGAGCACCATTATTTTGAATGATTTACATAATTATATCTGCAAAACGTAAAAACTATATTTTTATATTCTACACATACATCATAACTTTGAATAAATTGTTCATGATTAAATCACACATTTGAACGACATAATTTAAAACAGAGAAATCAATGGTTATGTGCAATCACACCAAACGATTCATTGGGTCTTCAAGTGACATCACTTGGTTGATTTTTTATTAGCAGTTCTTGCTTTTAGTGCGTCGAGATAACCATTTATGTTGGCCTGTGTCTCTTCAGCTAGAATCATTTTACAAAAGTTCTTCACATCCTCTTCACGCCGTGCAAGCAATCGATTCATTGTGTCTGCACGCAACATTTGTTTTTGGGCGCGTCGCGCCGCATCTATGAAAATACAAATTCATTTTTAGTTTAAAAAAAAACTTAATTCTTACCAAAAGCTTACTTTTCCTTTGTTTGAACTTAAACATCAATATCCATCAAAACTATACTCCAAAGAAAAGTATGGATAAATCGTAATTGTGGTAGAGTTTCATCAACATAATAATAATTGTTAACATGCGTAATATCGAATCATCTTACGTCTTTTTGAACGTCAACTGAATCTATTTGAACTTGGAGCTAACGAATGGGATAAGTAAAATATTACAGCAGCACAAACACTGGAACTAGATGGCAACAATACTTAATCTACCATTTTTTTCTTCATATTTCCTCAACCATATTTCACTCATTCTTATACGCAAAGATCGCACATAACAAATACAGTAACCTCCTCGTTTATTCATCCACGGTGAATTCCATCTGTGTTTCGCCGGTCCCGAGCAGTTCCAATAAACGAGGGGCTACTGTACTTATCATTATTTTTTGATACCTGGTGTTTGAATCCAATGGTTTTCCTTCTAATTTTCCCTTAACGACATTTCACATTACCGTATACGAAAAGATCGCAGATAATAAATACTTGAACTTTTTTGTTATTACCTGGTGTTTGAAGCCACTGTTGAATCTGCTCCTGCGCAGTTGTAAGCACTTCATCTCGAGGAACCAGCTGATCCACGAGGCCTCGTTGCAACGCCTCATCGGCGCTATACAATACGCCACGTGACAGACCGTGCTCTGCTTCGCGGGTTCCGACCACGCGAGCCATCGTTTCGAGGATCCTTAAGTATAAACATATGTTTTAATATAGACAAATCGTGTCCTCGGTTACAAAAATGTTGCTAGCGGGATAATGCCACGTGGTCCATCGTTTCGAGGATCCTCTACTGTAAATTTAGGTTTTAGTATAGACCCAGCTATTTTAGTGATTAAATTATTGCTTGCAGGATCAAACTACATATCCCGTAGTGCAAAATTAATATATGTTTTGATAAAGACCAATCATATTCAGGTTTAAAAATTATCACTGGCAAAATCAAACTACATGACCCATCGTATGGAGGGGCATGTAGTACAATTATAGATATAAAACGTTTAAACATATTGACCCACCATAAGCTGGTTTTATTATAGTTCAAATGATCAAACTACGTGACCCATTGTTTACAAAATATTTCTTTCAACGTTTTATTAGCTTCCCCATCATCATGCCCATTGATTGAATATTTGGTTGAGAATATGTGAGTGTTAAACTTTATGATCATTCGAAATAGTTCGTATACAGCATTTTGTTCTGATATAATTACAAGATTCGGAACACCGATTCGGAAGGTGCATCCACATTTTTCCTTTGTCAACAAAAACAAGACATTTCTCCCGATCTATATGGCCCTAAAATGTGTAAATTGAATTTGAAATACAGATTTTTTTTGTTATAATTTAAGTATATATATAATGATAAAGAAAACTTACCAGAAAGGTGGAGGAATGCCCTAAAACAAAATTTAAAAAAAAAAACCGATTTAGATAAAGAGAATTGTAACAAATTAATAATATTTTATCATCTAACTTATACTTAAACTATTCAAATCAATGATAAATAATACGTGCTCAAATTAAATGTTTAAACCACTTACACTATGACAAGGATGTATACGAAAGCAGCCTAAATATAAAACCGCTATAAATGGGTAAATAGTGATAGAATATAAACGCACAAAGTGTAAATAGCTAGAAGACTAGAACACTTACGAGCTGGGTTTCATTAAGACCGATAACGTACCGCCCCGAAGCCATAACGCGATAGTCACACATGAGTGACATCAAACAGCCACCAGCTGGAGAGTTTCCCTGTTAAAATACAACTAGAAGGTCAGTGACCTTGGATCCCCCGTGAATTCGTGGATGCAGGATGGTCAGTTTTTACTATAATTAACTTTGGAAATAACGAACTATTTTGCGAATAAACAAGATCATGTGATGAAAGAAAAACAGAGTAACATCTTGCATCATCACTCACTTCTTTCTGAAGACATCTCTAGGACTGACGAGACCAGTCGGAAAACGAGGCCAGCGAAACAAATATATAATTTAACTTACATTGCAAATATGCTTATATAAGCACGATTACTTTTGTAAGCCAATTCCAAATGCACCAGGCTCCTTAAATAGGTGTTAACACATCTCTTTTAATTTCCTGATTAATATGCTGATATAAGCATGATTGGTTATAAATATGCTTATATTCTTGCTTATAAAATCACACGCAAAATGTTTTTGGAGGGCAGCTGACGAGACAAGTGAAGAAAGAATATAATTTCACTTATCTAAAAAATAATATGCT
>LQRL01075134.1:0-12693 GCA_001703475.1 Hydroides elegans
AGCTCTTTGTGCAGGCGAGTTTGGTATGAAGCAATTAAGCTATACCTTTCAAATTTTATTCTCGTATAAACTGAGGTCTGAAGTCGTGCCTCGTTAAGGTGTTATCTTGATCGGTTGAAAATTGTCGATTCTGGAACACTTTGAAAATTGTCGGTTTTAACATTTTCACCCGATGTTAAGTACATCTGCACGCGAGTTTAGTATGAAGGAATTGAGCGAGAGATTTTTTATTTAATACACATATAAACCAAGGTCTGCAGTCGTGCCTGGTCATGGTGTCATCTTGATCGGTTGAAAATTGTCGAAAATAGTTCGTCATTTCCAAAGTTAATTTTAGTAAAAACTGACCATCCTGCATATACGCATTGTTAAAGTTTACGGGGGATCCAAGGTCACTGACCTTCTAGTTTGTTTTTAAGCTAAAAAAAAATGGAACCACATTATGTAAACTATGGGGAGGCTCATTGAGAGTTTTGATCGATATATTAATCATTGATGATATATTTACAATCCTCTTTCAATGTTGAATACTTGTTTGGAAAGGATTTTTTTTTCTTTCCATAAAAGTTATGAAATACGTTCTTGTTCAATTTATATAAATCGTTGACAATTAGTGTGAAATTCCTGTTTCAAAATATAAGTAGGTTTAATATTAAACAAGCCCCCAACCTTCCACCCGACAGTTTCCTTTCCCCATCCTATCCTTTTCTGCATCCCCACTTTTGTTTCCACGTTGAAATCTTTATATTTTACCATTTCCTTCTCCGTTATTCCCTCATAATTTATTTATCTATATTTATAATACATGTATTTCATTTTTGACCATGAAAGAATATATGCTATATTTTTTATTCTTAAACTATAAAAATATATCTAAATCGAGCACCCTTTATATGTAAATTAAAAACAATTTCAATTAGTGTCAATTAATTAACGGGTAGAATTATCATAATAAATAAACATAATATTTTAAGTTTAATTGTAAGAATTTCTTATAAAATCATTATTTTGTGTGATGAATACAACATCTGTATTTATTGGTGAAACATTTTAATCAACCGATAATTAAATGACATCTTACACTAATTTCAATTGTCGCGCTTTAAATCCACTGTTATATAAAGTCAACTATGAATTAATTGCGTCACAATTAAACTGTTACTTGTTGTTGCTGCTAAACATAATTGTTGCGTCATAATTGTGCGTGTCATATATCTCTAAAAAAGTTGCAAATTTTCATCTTAAAATCAAAATTCCGAACTTATTATTCATCATTTTGAAAAATGAAAAGGTCGCATATCTACCTTGATATATTTGACACATTTCGTCCCACTCATGTTTATAGCTACATTCTACCGTTTTTGTGCTAGGCCTTGACGAAACTTTTTTTGGTCAATTTTTGGGCCCAAAAAAATGAACCCATTCTAATAGCCCCTTCCGGGCCCCTAGGCCCCGGTTGGGGGCTAAAAATATTTACAAAGATGTCGATCAAAGTCTCATAAGTTCTAAAAGAAATCGTAAATAAGATACTACTCTTTTTTAATGTTATATTTGTTTATCTTGCTGTGCTATTCATGATAAACCTTTTTTTTTCAGGTATATTAAGAAGTAATCTGAAGTAATGACTTTTTGGGCTACAGTGGAAAACGGCAAACAGGATCCGACCGCAAAAAGTAGAACTCTAAATGTAAAAAAAAAACGGTTAAAATAAGTCATTATCGACAATTTATTTTCTTGCCATTTTGTTTTGCGTAGAAGTTCTTAAAAGTTGGTTAAAAGATATGCATTTTTTATGGTTTATGTCATCAGTAAAACTATTCTTCTTCATAAATGCTTTGATCCACAGTCTGAAAGCATTTATGTTACACATTCAAAATACAATAGTTACTTAATGGTGTTTTAATGAAATAACATGACACTCTTCTCGTGTAATGAAATTGAGTTCAGTTTCAATACAAGTCTAATTTGATGTAATATTTCGCTAGGTGTTCATTAAATTGATCTTAGCATGAATTTATGTTTTCAAATGGCATTTGGTATCAATATGATTCTAATTTTTAACTCTAGACCGGGTATGTTTTGCTATGTTATCCTTGAAAGTGCATTGTAGTCCGACCGATATCTTGTGCTCGTATGCATGAATTGGTGATTGTATTCTCCAAAAACTCTATGTTTGTTAATGTCACGTGTTCTTTAGCAATTTGTTGTACTTCCAAAGTAGAATTTAATACGGTTAAGCGTTTTGTGTGTATAAACAATACATGTTGAATTGCAGAATGTTATTAAAGATTAGTGTTTGTAGTTGACCACTTTAACCTCGAATGTTTTAGAAAGAAGTGTTTTGAAGAAGGTGAAAATGTATCTTTTCATTATGTGTTCATTTGTGTTCGTTATTGTTAGATTTGTAAAAGCACTGAGGAACTGGTTTTGTAATTACTCTCCATGTTAGTATTCTTCTATGGTGAACTAGTGTGAAATATCATTTATTGTTTTGTGGTATAAAGCCTTTGACATACATGCAACCACGGAAAGAAACACATTATGTATATTTGTTGTGTATTGAAGATCGTACACTTAATCTTAATATGAGAAAAGAAGTAGAATTTTCTCTTTGTTAAGGAACGCATGATTAACAATATGACAGCATGTAAAAATAGAATCGATGTCTTGTGTCAATGTTGTGTGCAGATGTTAAGTCTCTAAGGTACTGGTGATGTTTAATCTCTCCAAATAAGATTGTTTGACCAGGAAGGATCGCTAGCGAAAACGTTTATCAAATGAATTAATCTCTGAGATAGTATTGGTGTTTAACCACTCTCCAACCATGTTTGTGGTGTAAGATCCCCAAATATGGATTTATTTGTGTATAGATATATACAGTTGAATGTGCTAAATGTTTTAAAGCATAGTAAAATAATTTATGGTGGTAGTCGTTTGATGTGAAATCAATAAAAAACTAAATGATTAGATGTTAGAGTCTAGATGCAGTTGCTGTTTTAAGATTTAACTGGCTGGTGTTAGTTTGCTGTTATTTGTAGCTTGTTATAAAAGACCCTGTATGAATATTATATTGTACATGCAGTGCAGTAATAGTAAATTTTAAAAAAAAAGTATTTTAAAATGCATTTTAAACACCGGTGTCTAGAGAATAGTGTTATCTTAAGATAACTTTAAAAGATTTTTAGTTGTATTTCAATTTTGGAACAGATTTTGAAAGGCTCGTACCTCATCCTGTTTTTATTGTTTTCAACCCACACGTTTTTTTTTTTTTTGGCTTTTTTGGTTGATACGAATAACATTATTTTGGTATCTGAAAACCTGAAGTGCGTTTCTAATGAAAGTGCTTATTTTACCTAAGATTTTTAAATTTGTTTGTTTTGTTTTAACAATAAAGGTGTGATGCGAATATGTTGTTTTATTATATCAATTATGCATAGCACATCGAAATACGTAAATGCATAAATGGCTGGTCTCAAAATCTTGACTTGACTTCTCATTTTAACATAAAACAAATAGATTAGTAAAATGTTTGAGTCATCCGCTTCTTCAACCACGTTTGAAAATGGCAAAAACAACAGATGGAAATCGTCCAACCGTCGTATAATTTGCCTCTTGCCACTTTCTCTATGAGCCTAAATAGATATAGTACTGTCCCTACTAAGACATTCTACAGGATCATCGGAGATAATTCACACTCTGAATCTGACTCTGAGCACATCTCTCTGTTATCTTTTCTATATCACACATATCTCCATTGAACCATTTGCCTATGAATCTCTATAGCAGAGCAAATCAAGTTTACGTGCAAATGTAGTAGATTAAACTCAACTCACAGTATGTGTTGATTAAGACCAGAGTTTTTAGAGGGGCATTCAACTATTTTTTAAATTGATCTCAATTTATTAATTGTTTAGCGAAAGATGATAAGATATCTTTAAAAAGCTTAATATACTGATTTGCATCAGAAAACGCAAGCAAGCAAGCAAAACAAATGCCATGACTATCTGCTTCGCCAAAAACCAACAAATCGACGACATCAAAGTTGAAGGGACACCCATAGAAATCGTTCAATCAGCAAAACTCGTAGGGGTTCACATACAGAACGATCTAAAATGGAACACCCACATAGACAGTTTAGTGAAAAAATCGCACACCCGGATACACTTCCTAGTACAGTTGCGAACGTTCCCAAAAAGGACATGATAAAGTTCTATCTGTGTATCATTCGACCAGTCCTAGAATATGCCTGCCCCGCATGGAGCACATGACTTCCTCACTATTTATCTGAGAAACTAGAATCGGTTCAAAAACGCTCTATGGCTATTATTTTTCCAGGCATCGCATATGAAGCTGCCTTACAAAAGGCGAAGCTCATCACCTTGCACGAGCGAAGAATGATTTTATGCCAAGCCTTTTTTAAAGAACTCGAAAAACCCGATAATATTCTTTTTAGTCTGCTCCCTCCGGTCAGAAAGTCTAGCTCTTACAATTTAAGAAAAACGAACAAATATGAATGGCCAAAACAAGAACCGGACGATATAAAAACTCATTCGTGCCATTTTGCGTTAGAAAGTGCAATACGTGAATATTATTTTATTTAAACTGTCAGTATTGTTGTTGCACCAGTTTTACTTTAAGCTATATTGAAATCATATTAAAACTTATTCTCATTGTTATTTATATACTGTTTTATGTATGCATGTTTTAGTTTGTAAACCAATTCAATGCAAACGCATTGCAAACCCAATAAAAATTATCTAATCTTATCTTATCTTATCAGAATGTTTATTCTGAAGTTGCAAGCAAGAAACCAAAAAAAAACTACTGCAAGCAAATAAACAACCTCATACCAGAATAAAGAGTTAAGAAATCAAATGTGTATTATTCTTTCACAAATTCTTTCACAAATTCGTTTTCAAAGACTAAATTAAGATTAATCTGCATTGGTTGATATATTTACAAACATAATCCTGGATTAAAATAATCATTTCGAAAAATAATCGTTTTCGGAAAAAAATTGCAAGCAAGGAAGAGCTGCTGCAAGAATAAACATTTACCTGAATAAACCGTTGAGTACCCTCGTTTTTACACGCTGGTATTATATGAGTTTAGCTGTATCGTTTCATGCCTTGTTTTATGTACTGTTTATAAAAATGGCCATGTTAACAACAATTTTTGTTAATTTCGACAGATAAGAAACTCATTTTAGAGCGCATAATGTATTGTTTGGCGTGCAAATAAATAGCTACGTATGCGAAAATCACAGAATTGTGAAATATCTACTGGTGGATGATTGTTTTTGAGTTTTCAAGCAAGAAGCAGTCAGTGGCTAGATGACTCATGAGTTTTTTTCAATGCGGTGTAACATGCTGCGTGATGATTTCATACAGCGAATGAGTTGTTGTTAATGAGAAAGACTTTTAGGATTTTATAAACTAAGTGATAGGACCTATATTCCAACGATAAGTAAAAATTCTTCCTTTAACAAAAATACAGAGTATACTGGCATTTAAAGGCTGATCAGCTTGTATATCATATTACACTAGATTTACAATGTTCGAAATAGCAAAATACTCTTAAAATGCTGAAACATCATTTATCAATACATTATTCTGGTATCGTAAGTGCCTTTAGCCTAGTTTTTTAAATGTTTTTGTTATAACGCGCTAACCATGTTTCACCACTGAGTGCATATAAGATACGATAGCTTGAAATAGTGTAACTATACATGTACAATAATAAACCATTAAGAAAAAACTATAACATTAAAAACAAACACATATATAAAAATGTTGCAGTTATAAATACAGTAATACAAAAACAAACATTATTCATGGTTTGCTTGTGAAAATAAATATGTTTTAAGCGACATTTTAAAAGAACTAAAAGTTGTTTGATTTTTTATATGACTGGTTAGGCAGTTTCATAACCGAGGCACAACCACACTAAATGCCCGATTACTATATATATTTTTAGTTCATCATCATCATCATCATCATCATCATCATCATCATCAATTGTCATTTATATTGCACATATGGCAACTATGCGCTAAAATATCACACTGAATATCCGTTAATAGTATGATTTTCTGAAAAAAGGTTTTGAGTCTGTTTTTGAACAAGGCTAAAAATGGTTGTTCTCGAATAGGGATTGGTTTTGAGTTCCAGAGTTTCGGCGCGGAGTGGCGAAAAGCGCGATCGCCGTACATGGTTCGCGTTTTCGGAACGTTGAGACACAGTTTATCTGAAGACCTAAGATGTCGTGATGGGTTGTAGAGCAATATCAGGTCTGATACATACGAAAAAACGCTTTTGTGGAGCGATTGCCATGTCAGGCATAGTACTTTAAAATGTATCCTCTCTTCTATTTTGAGCCAGTGAAGTTGTTTATATTATCCTTCCGAAGTCCTTAGTTCTCGGTATCTCCAAAATTGAACATTTTGATCATCTTATGGAGTATTATACACTTCTACAGGCAAATAGTCTAGAAATATACCCAGAAGCCAGTTCATTCAAAGCTTTATGACCATGGATATGATCAACTCGTTGGCACATAGGTTACCAGTGTAATTCGGCTAAAACAGCCAAAATGCTGATGTTTGGATCACGCCTTAGTCCCATAACAACCCGAGCAGCTTCGTTCAGGACTAGTTGGTGTTTACATATCATATATTTCACAAGGATAATATAAACACTATTGCAGTAATCGATAAATTACCAAGGCATACACAAGGGATTTTACGGCATTGATATTGGTGACACAGTTTCTAGATATTGGCAACCTGTACATGCATGCTAAATGTAGTGTCCATAAGAACACCTAGATTGCGTACAACGTCATCTTTGTCTTTTGAATCATCACCTCCATACTAAGCGATTTGACATTCATTTTTGACGCGTTTTAGCCCCCAACCGAAAAAACACGCGCAAACCTATACGAGAAGTATGATGAGTTAGAGGAGGAAAATATTTCTATGAAGATAAACCAGATAGAAAATGCACAACATGACAACCAATATAAACTAAGTTGGAAATTGATAAATGAAATAAGGGGAAGAAAGGCAAGTAGAAAAGGACCGATAGAAGGCGACACCAAAAAAGAGAGAACAGCGAACTGGTTCAAGCACTTCCAGGGTTTACTTAGCAACCCCCTTGATATCGGGGGACAGGACAAAGAAATCGACCAAATCATAGAAGAATTAAACAGAAGAATAATTGATCATTTACGAAGGAAGAATACAACAAAGCAAAGCGTTCGATCACAGAGGGTAAAGCATGCGGAGAAGACAATATCCATCCTGAAGTACTGAAAAGATGTAACCCAGACTGGAAATCCTAGGATTCTGCAATAGGGCTCTACTAGAAGGAAGAAAACCAGAACAGTGGTCGATTATGAATATAATACCTATACCTAAAACTGGTGATCTCTCAAAAGGCAACAACTACAGAGGTATAAGCCTAAGTTCGTTAGTAGCTAAGACATACAACAGAATGATCCTCAATCGTATCCGACCAGCATTCGAACCTCACCTAAGAATAAACCAAAATGGATTTAGACCGGGGAGAACAACAGCAAGCCA
The DNA here is from genome assembly GCA_001703475.1 of Hydroides elegans. Classification (NCBI taxonomy): domain Eukaryota; kingdom Metazoa; phylum Annelida; class Polychaeta; order Sabellida; family Serpulidae; genus Hydroides; species Hydroides elegans. The sequence goes on from LQRL01075134.1 coordinate 7,583, forward strand.
AATTTTAGCCCTTCGGCCATTAATTGAAGGCATCAGAGATAAGAATCTCTCAGCCATAATTATCTTCATAGATTTCAAAAAGGCCTTCAATACTATACATCGCGGCAATCTGATCAATATTCTACGAGCATGCGGTATACCAGAAAAGCTAGTGAGAGCAATAGAAGTTATGTACACAGACACTAAAGCAAAAGTGCTATCTCCAGATGGTGAAACAGAATTGTTCAACATCTTTGCTGGAGTATTACAGGGTGACACTCTCGCTCCATACCTCTTTATCATCGCACTGGACAACGCACTTGTAAAAGCAATAAACGGAAGAGAAGAAGAATTAGGGTTCCAGATACAACGTCGACAAAGCCGAAGAATAAGACCTGTATGTATATCCGACCTTGATTTCGCCGATGATATCGCGTTGATAAGTGAGCAAGCCAAACAGGCACATACATTGCTCGATGGAGCTGAAACTGCGGCAGCGGCAATAGGCCTGATGGCAAACCCAAAGAAAACCAAAGGGATGACCTTTAACTGTCCTAGCAAAATAGATATAAAAACCAGTGATGGCTCCATTCTCGAAGAAGTAGGTGATTTCACTATTTGGGATCCTAGTAAGCAGCTCAAGAGCCGATATAGCAAAGAGAATAGGCCTAGCATGGGCAGCACATAACAAGATGAGCAGAATTTGGAGATCAACACGGTCTAGAAAGACCAAGACGCGACTGTTTCGCTCAACGGTAGAGTCAGTTTTCCTATATGGAAGTGCAGCAGGGACACTCACAGAGACGCTGGCAAAGAAAATCGATGGTTGTTTCTCAAGACTACTAAGATCAGCACTGGGGTTCACTTTGAGAGACCATGTGAGCAACAAAGAACTATATGCTGAAGTACCCAAAGCCACCGACACAATCAAACAAAAGAGACTCAAGCTGGCTGGTCATTTCTATAGGCACCCAGAAGAAGCTGCATACAATCTAGTGTTGTGGACCCCTTATCACGGCAAGCGAGGCGAGGAAGACCGGCGCGAGCGTTTTTGCAGCAGCTGCGAGACGACACCGGCCTCCAAGAACGCGAGATGGCATCCTTGATGTTGAGCAGGGACCAGTGGCGGATCCAGAAGGTCGATGTTTGCAACATCGACCTAGGTAGGTAGGGCCTATGGGCCCGTGGGTTGGGCTATCAAAATTGGTTCATATTTGGACCCAAAAAGTGACCACAAAAAGTGTTGTCAAGCACTGGCACATAACGGTAGCATGTAGATATAAGCATCAGTGGGACGAAATGTGTAGAAAGTATCAATGTAGATGTGCCAACTTTTCATTTTTAAACACAATGAATGATAAGTTTGGGATTTAGAGTAAAAGATAAACATTTGCAACTTTTTGGAGGTACATGGCGACCACAATTATAATGAAACGATAATTTGTAGCAACAATATCTGGGACCTGTATACCTGTGACGCAGTTAATCACTGTTAAAATTATATAGCAAATGATTGAAAGTGGAAACACGTGTTATGTTCATTACAGACAATAATGACGTTTCAATATGAATCTAATGATTCGAGTGCAGTCCGAATGTAATGTTTATAACAATTATACCTGTAAATATACACAAACTTATCCTGTCTCTTATCCTGTCCTGTCGCTAATATTCGAAATAAAATGGTCGCGGCGTACCCATCAATTAACAGGATTAGAAGACGGATGAGAAGACCCAATGGCTGGGTGTTGTCGTAACATATCTTTGAACCCTTGAGTAATCCAAAGCTTTAAGTATAATAGATAACTTTTTTTTGAAAAATGTTTGTGCAGAATTGTGTTTTTTATTAATAGATACAGATATTCTATAGTTGATAAAGTGCAGGACAACCAAGGAATATTTTTAGATTTATTGACTTTAAGAATAATTTTAATTACTCTTTATGGTGTGAAACGGATTCATGTGCAACTTAAAGTGATAGATATTATTCCTTAAAGTAAAAAAGTCATCGTATGATTGTCTGCCAGCAATGAAAGTCAAAAATCGTTGCCAGCAACACACCTCGAGCAAGAATGATGTAATGGCTCTAATAAATCAATATCTCAATATCTCAATATCTTAATAACAAGCATCTTTCTATGATTAAAACCTGATTCGATCAAAATATAGTTTATTTCATGAATACAACTCATTATATGGAACTAATTTATTGAAATAAATTAGACAAGGAAGCATCTATGAAACACAACACGGTCCCAATTGCCCCTAATTCGAAAGGGAGTATTAAATTTGTATGAGTATACACATATTTCGCCCGTTTGTTTTCACTCCTGCCTAGATGAATTCTTTCTTTTTCCCTAAATCATATCAAACGCTCTCTTTTGAGCCAATCCATTCGCATCTTCGAACATTTACTTTATAGTTCTAGATCTACAAGCTTATGTATATTAAAAACCGTTATTTTATACCAATTGCGAGTAATTCGACACCGGAAGTTGACGGCATTCAGTCAAAACTTTGAAATGCAAATCTACACTCTGAGACATTTCTTCTAAGGTATATAACCATGTCTCTTTACATTCCGTTGTAAAGTTTCAGCCCGTATAAACTCATGACTTGACGGCCCGACTGACGGACACCTTAAATTTTAAGGTCCCAAATTCGTGGTTTGGGTCAAATTAGAATGCGTTTATCTGTTCTGTTCTGTGAAAATGCCAGCAAGAAAGATTTTTAGCAGGAGAGATATTTCACAGAAAACATATCTGTGTATTCCTTATAAGACACTGAAATATGAATCGCGGTTATGACGGTATCTTCAGGAGGCATGATGACACATTTGGTAAAACGATAATGTCGTATAAGAGTTCGTATACTTCTGAATAAAATTAATTAAGTTAAATTATGTTCTATGGATTTGCAATTTCGTTGTCATTATTTTTAGAGATCCAACTTCATAACGAGATGTTTGTACTATTATAGTAAACTAGGCAAAATATATTTTAAAAAAATAAGATTGTGCATTAAAACTGCTAAATAAAAAATAGAGAGTCTGGGCAAAATAATTTGTTTGGCTAAAATATTGTTTGGAAGACTTTGAACGAACCAGCAAAAATATAAACAACTTTGCACTAATGGCAAAATCCATCCACCTGAGGTGGTTCACGAAAAGTGTTTTCGAGAATATCCCGAAAACACATTTTTTGCACAACCTCTCTAATGTGTTAGCCACAAACTGATTTTAATATGTTACGCTTGCTTTGTGCAAAACATCTGTTTGGCATTTTACACAATGTTGCACGGAATCCTTTAATTATCGCATTTGTATTTTCTTTTCACCATTTTGGGAGGTAAATGCTAAATAAATGATCAATTGTGTGGTGGTGGCCATAATGGCAAACATGAACATATAATGATATAAGTTGTTGCTATCCAGAGGTGCTTACTGTTTGAGGGTTAGGTTGGTTCTGCCAGTGGAAGTCTGGCAAGGGATCTTTGGCGGGCCATGGTTCCACCTCATTGGTCGAGGGGAAGTGCATATGTACGATACTACAATTGTGTACTTATTCGCATGTATAATGCTATATTAAGTGTTTATGAAAATATCGAAATAATAAGATGTGTAGAATCTAGAGATCAACACTGTTTAGAAAGACCGAGACTCGGCTGTATCTCTCCCTATTGGAGTCAGTGCTCCTATTTGGAACATGGAAGTTCAAAGAGACATTGGCAAAGAGAACAAATAGTTGCTTCATCAGACCTAGGTAGGTAAAATTTTGCATCCAACATATAATAAAGATTTGTGACCCTAAATGATTTTTGTATCGAAATATCTATCTGCAGTTAAAAACCTGATTTTATTCAAATCTGATATATACTGGTTTTATAATAAGTTTCGTACAAAATGAAACTTCCAAAATCAAAAATATTTGGATTTGCTTCACAAAATAAACGTCAAAGATATAAATCTATATTTTTTGTTTATGTTCTATACTAATGATGGGCGGAAATATAAATAAAATATTTCTGTTTTAGTTTCACAAATTATCCACATCAGCTCTGTTCAAAAGCAAAACAAGAAAGAAGGAAATTTATTTCTTTGTTGAACAACACGTTTGATATATGAAATTCATCCTGTTCATACAGGATATGATAAGGTAAAACACAAATAGTCTCTGTATATGTTATGATGAGTTTGGTGCCATACATGAATGTTTTTTTAAGCGATTTTTTTCGGCTCGGCTGTCAAACCGGGCGTTAAACGGTTAGCTCATGCGGGTACGTTATTCTTCCTCTTCCAATACTGTACAGTCCTCCGTAGAGTGACAAGTACATGCGGTCACGGTATTAGGATCATCTTTGCGTCCCGACATCCAGGCACAGCCGGTTTAAATGTCTCATGTGTGAGCAATAAAAAAATTCCGTTGTTCGTATATTATTGTAAACTGTATTTTTGTACAATTTCAATGAATAAAACGATTTGAATTTGAATTTGAATTTGAATTTGATGTGTGAGTCTCATGTGTGAATTGCATGGAACACAGTGGATTCAACTATTCTGAAAAAAAGTCAAAGCAACCCGCCTGCGGTTTACGTACGTACAGCGCAGTCGGGTTGCTTATCGGGTTGGTTATATTTGTTTCAGAATAGTTGAATCCACTGTGTTCCAAGACCAAGACGAGGTTCCGGGCTTCAGGGCGGCCCAGGCCTCAGGGAGGCCCGTCCCTTAGGCCCGGTCAGACGGTCTGGATTGCTCACATATACATCTTTTTTTTTCACATGAATAGTTTGATGTATAGTGATAGCTCTAAATAGCCCTTTACGTATGACCGACAACCAGGTGGAGAGCAAACCAACATGGGCTGTATAGACGCTGCTCAAAATTTAAGCAAACAAACAAAGTTTAGAGCGAAAGCGAGGCTAACTGTACACGGATCAAAACAAAGGGCTTCCCCAATGCTTAAAGCAATGGCGACAATAATATATAGCCATTGTTTTGTGCCATTTTGGACAAGTGTTGGTCTATATTTGTACAAAAAAAAACATATAAGGTTGTGCATCAATAACTGAAGAATCTTTTCATTTTCATTCTTTCCTCAAACACCTAGGATTGAGAAAGAAATGGATACTTGTAA